>JAHDVE020011863.1:0-23803 GCA_022606495.2 Halesus radiatus
ATGTCTTCCTTAGGCATCCCGGCTTCTTCTTTCAATCAAATTCGCTTCAAATATTCTCCTTACAAACCTTTCTTCGTCCATCCACTCTACATGCCCAATCTAAGTGTCCCTGTCTATTTATATATGTACACTGAAGAGTAAAACCGATAGAAGTGTATTTCGAGCGTCTTCATGGGCTAAAAGTAAGCTCAATTTTTCCCTACTACTGTTTAAAGTTCGATTCAGCTGTTGAAACATTTTCGATCAGCGAAATTCTTTGTTGATCAGAATTATTTCATTGACTTCTCTGGGGCCTATTAGTCAAAAGATCTTATGTATTTTTACGACATTAGTTTTCTTTCATATATAAAGTCAGGCTTCCACCGATTATCTGTTTAGTGTGTTAATAGAAGCAAATAATTATTTCTAATTTTGAAACTGTCAATTCGTGGTGGAATTCCATATTAAATGATTTTTTTTTATTAAAAAACCTTTGTAACGTTTTTCCACTTATTTATTTTCGGAAATCACAGGGAAATAACTAAACAAGAAAGAACCACCTGTTCAAATAAAAGCTGACACGAATGACTTTATATAATTAAAAAAAAACCATAGATTCGGTAAATAAACACAATGTAATCCGTCTTCCAGAGGGTAATAAACTAACCCGAAAATAGTTTTATAAATATACCATAGATTTAGTTTTAATTGTGCCAGTCTGACGATGCCCGTGATAGGGTGAAAATAAATAAGTGGAAAAAAGTTATAAAAGTTTTTTAACAAAAAAAATTCATTTAGAACCAAATAAGCTTTTTCGACGGAGCAAAAAAGAGGCATATAAATCAGCCCATACAGGGAGATAATTTCGTATGTGAGAATGAATTAAGTTGGGTCTATTGACGCTATAAGCTTTCCTCATAGCTTTATGTACATTTAACAATGCCAATAAAATAAAATAACACACTCAGAGTCGTCAGGATGAGCATAAAACTGTGGAATTATTGCCTTTCTCCTTTTTGGGTCCAGTTTCCCTAGTTTACGGGTACCTACGTACATTTCTATGGGCAGCAATGGCTTTTTTATATAGGTTTAAGCAATTTTTCAGATAAAGGACTGGTATGTTTAAACCTTCATTATATATCTTTTTGAGACTTAAACAGAACAATTTTAAAAACATGCAAACGTATTTCAATAACAAACATTAACATTAGACGGATTATTTATATTCCTCCGTTTTCGTGGGAAAATCATCTCAAGGACGCTTTACAACTTGACGTATCCAACTTACGACTTATATAGTAACATACAGTCAACATTTATAACTAGTCGTTAATAATTCATATAAACGCTTCTAGATTAATGTGTCTACAGAGTGTATATTAAATCAAATACAAAATAAACATATGAACATAAAATAAACAAATTCTGCCAGTAGCGGTTCGTGGCGTATTAATTGGGAAATATATTCTTTAAAAACACATTTTATGAAAATATTACGAAATAAATAAAAAAAATTATCGGCACTGAAACTTGACTTATGGTAATATGCTCGCTCGTAGTCTATGCATGGAAAATCATACCCCAAATGAAGAAGTGGATGCCAGGATCGAGTTGTTTGGCGGTCCGTCCTACCCCTGCGGAAACGGCGTGATGGTAAGTTAGTTAGTTAGTTAATGACGAAGATTCTGATGCAGAAGTGTTTCACATGACATTTCTGTTTTGTTCACCTTAGTAGTGTATTAGTGCAAAAGATACGCTGGACTAGATAAACACGTAACACTCGGCTAAGGGAATTAGCGGCAAGAGGAAGGATCCGCCGGAAGATTGCCCAATAAATATGTTCTTGGGGCGGCGGGCCGACGCGACGCCCAGAGACCGACGCCGACGCCCGCCGCCCACTGCCCGACTTCCAGAAGGTCGCGCGCCGCGACGCCTTTTACAAAGACGTGCCGGGGAAACAAAATAATCACAAATCGTTAACTTTCATTCTTAAAATTATAACACATAAATATATCATTTCTGATGTATTGTAATCAGCACGGTTATAGAGTCGAACACAGTAATTACACAGACACATTGCTTGCATACAGCATGTTTCAAACTTCTTACTACTTCATTATACAAAATCAGTAGGTATTGGACAGTTGGAGCCGCAGTTGAGTATTGGGCGATTACTCGACTGTTTATGTTTTATTAGTTTATAAAAAAAAACATAATTTAACCAGGGACCTAAATGCCATGTACATTTTTGGTTGAAAATAAGCTTAGGAATCACTAGTTAACGTTTATCGAGTTCTTCCTGATACAGCCAGTATTATTTGGTTGCTGCAAAACTTTCTCTCTTACTGGCTTAATGTAAGGTATTATTTTTATTATTTTGAACTTAATAGGAACCTGATCACTGGGTTATTTCTAGTATGGTTAATACCACTCTATCAATCTGTATTTTTATTAAACAAGTTTAAAATATGAAATAATAATGTTGAATCGTAGAAGCGACCCGTTCTCATGTGAAAAATGTCAACCGTGTCCAAATGTTTGGCGTGTTTCCCGACTGTGCACTGGTGCCGAAGGGATTAATGACGCTAGTTCCTCAGAGCATCTTCCATTAAAATACCGGAAGAACAAGTACAGCATTCTCACCGGACGTATGTGCTTCAATGATTGCAATCCGTTTGTTAAGATAGGCAAATCTATCAAACGGACCGTCCGTTTCTGCACAGGTTAAGGGTTTTTTCAGATATTTTGGGACTTCCGACCAGAGTTGACTGCCAAATTCTGCAGTAGGGCGCACTTGTGATTTTCACAGGGTCAGCAGTTGTGTACGATTAAAGTATCTGCTAGGTCTATACAGTCCACCCAGCTTCTGAGAGGCTAACTTTCCTCTGGCTTCGATGGAGCCCCATACCCGAGCTTAGTCACGTAGGGTTACACCAAGCATAGCAATGGAGGGTTTGTTGGGATGATTGCTTTCATTAAAGGAATTGACTTACTAAGAAACGTTATGTGTAAACCACTGTTTAATATAATACAATAATTACACATAATATTTCTATTTTCTAATTTTAACAATAAAAATTAATAAGAAAGAACAAGATTAAAATTAATATTGAACGAGTTTTCCACCCAAGAAAAAAGCATAAACGTTTATTATATACATTTAAATGTTGTCCTACGAGATGTGAAATAGGAGAGTTCACTTTCTGAAACTAAAACAACCTTTGATCGCGCAGTAAAGGCGCATACAAAAATTGTAACGCTGTATGGTGGCAATTCTCGCCCGTAGGTGCTTCAAACATCATCCCTGGAGAATATGATGTTACTCGACAACCTATACTACTTCAGAAAAGACATTTTCAGTAAAAATGCTAAGATGTATTTTCTTATATAAAAAGTGTCATAACTTATTGTAACATATATTGGGTAATTTTTTTTTCACCTAAATGTAACAAGTACCCTGACGTAGTATGTATATTATATTCCTGTTATTATTGGATGAAATTAAAAAAAAATGGAACCATAAAAAAAGTGTGAATATAAAAATTGGAAATATATGTATTTTTTTAATTATAAAAAATAAGACGTGGTAAAATGAGTGGTTATAAAATTGTAATGATAATTGTTATTATTAAGATTAAAAAAATGGTTAATTAATTAAAAAAAAAAATGTTGTGCTAAGAAATTATTATTATTACACGTGACAGCTGTTTAGCCTTACGAAGGCATTACCAACTGTGATGAAACCACGATCTATTTGAAAAGCTTTTGTCGTAATTGTAAAACCCTTCGTACAAAAAAGTAAACACGTTTAAATATTTCAAATTCGATCAAAGTGCATTGTTGCTGTACCTTTCTCGCTCATAACAATAAGTGGGTGTAAGCAAGTCATTTACTAGTAACTTACAAAGACATTACAAGTCGGAAGTGTATGCATTACATCAATACATACAGCCGTGGGTGTATGTTGCTCATGTCAACTCTAATTGCGTCACGTAAAACAATGTAACTGGAAAAATAAAAATAAAACCCTTCCTTAACCTGGCCTTACTTAACTTAACTGGCATAGTGCATTTTTCTTCACTGTTAAGTAATAATATGATAGTTATAAAAAATATGATCTATGGCGGTCGCGGTTGAGTGGTTACGGTTGAGTAACGCCCTGGTGGAGGACAACCAATCAGAATCGAAACGTTACTTGAAATGACTTTAGCCGTGTTTAATGACCAGATCTGAATAGTCAGGTACTTCCCCACCTTTCTTTGCCCCATCTCCTTCCCCTCCCCAAAATACCCTAATTAGGAATGCCATAGTTTGGAAGGAGTGAATCTGAAGTTGGATTGCTGAAGATGATAATAAAATATTCATTTACTAATATTCAATTCGCTATTCATACCAAACTACACACAGCCTACTTTTGGTTATAGAACAATGCACGCCACTGCGCATAGCACACCATAGATGCCATAGCGCCGCTTGCTCCTGGCTGTTGGCAGCAGTTGTGTTAGTATATAATGAAATATGTAATTCATAATAAATAAATAAAATATTTTAAAAATGATGCTTCCATGCCTAAAAAAACTGAAAACGCGATTTCATCAGAGATCTTCTGAAACAAAGTTATTCTGAAAGTTTATGACATTCAAATTTTCTTCTTGAAACACCCCGTTACAGAATTCCACGAAACGCCTTTGAATCAAATAAAAAAGCTGTGCGGTAAACTAGGACGAGATAAGAAGTTCCTCCGCCAGTGGCTCACGACAATTTTCCCAGCAATTTACGCCCTTTATCGCACGAAGCTAAACGAGATAATATGTTGGATTTGAGACTTTAAATATTTCTTAAGTATCCAAAATTTCACCCTTTATTTTCTATTGTGACCTCTGCCGGCTTGTTGGAAATTTTTCGTGACTTCAAAAACTGCACAGTGTATTCACTTATTTACTTAGTACGTGTACTGTGTTATATCTCTCTATATATATAAATCAATGTTAGTTTGTTTGTTTCTCCTCGATGTTCTCGACAATTACTGGACCGGTTTCGCTGAAAATAGCGCAGTTTGTTTTTATTAGTGCCGGGAAGAAAGTAGTTTGAATGAAATCCAATATGTAAAACTGTTGCTATAACGTTTTAAAATTAGTATGAAAAATATTGAACCCGCCATGTTTTATTTAGGTTAGCCCATAAATAACACTCTAGTTAGCCACAGATTGCATATTCAAAAGAAAAAGGTTTATTGGGTCGAATATTTACAAAGTGGAAAATACTAGTAGGTACCTACTTAAGAACTTTATGATTTAGATATATTTTGAAAAAAAAAACGTTTGGAATGAAATAAAATATTCAAATGAATGTTCCTTTATTTGCAGATAGTTTCTTTCGATGTCAAATCAATTATTGTACCCGAGCAAGAGCGGGTACACATCAGCTAGTATGGTATAAAATTACCTGCAGGTATAGGATATAAATTTGTGTTATAGTTGATGCAGCGAAAGTTGACGAGAAAACAGAAGCATTCCTTTCATACGAAATGTTCAATACTTGTTATTCGATTTCAATGAAGAAAATTCAATGTTAATAAAGTTCGTTATTATTTATGAAAATTCTTGTTCATGGCAGATTGAGATTGAGGATATTTGCATGGATGTAGGCTCACAGTTTCGCAAGTTAGGATATATTTTTTTAAATAAAATATATTTTGTTTCATTTACGTAAAAATTATTCTGACATGCGAAGCTGTGAGTTTGTGTCTATGCGAGGGATTTCAGTCTTAGTTAGCAATGGATAATATTCTTTTACATAAATGTATATATACATAATTATGTAATACAAAAATATATGACATTGAGGCACGGAAAGAGAGAAAGAATTAAAGTAGATTGAATGCCATTGAAATGAGATCCCTGAGGCGTATGTGCTAAAACTATGTATGACCGTGTGAAATTTTTTTAGATTCGCAAGGAACGCAAGGATGATGTGAGCGTAATGAGTAAGATTAAAAAAGGGACGCTTAGAACGGATGAACGATAAAAGAGTGTTATGAGAATATCTGATGCTAATGTGAATGGAAGAAGTCGGGGACGCCCGATCAAGACACGATCGGATCATGTCAAGAGTCAGAATAACAGAAGAGTATGCGATGCGATGTATGAATGTGAATGACGCAGGAAGAGTGTGCCAAGACTAAGTTGTTTGGCAGTCCGTCCCCTCTGCTTTTGGTCAGTTAGTTAAATAATAAAAAACTTTCAAATGATGTAATTTAATCACTTTTTTCACTTCTCCTTTTATAAGCGTTTTGCTTATGGTTTCGACAGATCTATAATATACTACGTACACATCCGTTTTTTTTACGCCTTAGAATTTATTTTGACGAAGTAAATCCGAAAACGCTCACCCATCGCGTAGCAACGGGAATAATTGGATCCAGAACGTCCATCTGGATTTCATTTTTATTTGAGAATATTTCTATTTATCTAGCTGTATAAAAGCCTTCGCCCTCATTTTATCTAGAATTCGAGACTAGCCAATAAGTTGGAATCGACTTAACCCTGATCAAAATTCAAACAAATTTGTTAGCATTCATATTTAATTTGCTTGGGAATAGAAGCCCAGACATCACAAGAAAAAATAGTTTAACGTCTCAGAAATCTGGGTCATCTGTGTTATTTAATATAATGCTTTTATTTTTGGGTAAATCGTCGCATTCGACAATCTCGTCCCTTGGGATTTATTCCTAGGTATAGGTAATAACAATTATATAGTCCTTGAAGAAGGTCTAGAAAAAATAAAAGCCCCTGCGATCTTTTAAATAATTTCTAATGGCAGAACCAAGATAATTGAAAAATAAATAATTAATAGTTTTTGAATGAATATAAAACGGTGTTAAAAAATAAACGGAAGGTATTTCCTGAAGGGAGATAATTCTACATCAAATGCCAAAGAAAATGAATACTAGAACTTGTTGTTGTTTTGTAATACTTTGCGAAATAACTAAAAAAAATGTTTCTTTTGAAATGTGTATTTCAAAGAAGCAATTTATTCGATCGTAAATCAAAATGACGCGAATTTAAATGGAAGAAGAAGCCGGGAACGCTTGAGGATGAGAAAGCACGATCGAGTGAACCAAATATTTGAGTAGAGTCATGACAAGAGTCAAAATAACAAAAAGTATGTATGCGACGATGTATGAATATGAATGAAGTAAGGAGTATTTGCCAAGACCGAGTTGTTTGACAGTTTGTCTTCTCTACCTATCTTCGTGGGTAAACGGTATAATGGTTAGGTAGTCAATTAGTAAATCAAAATAAAACAATGTGGAAGAATCGCTCACGTTTACTTATTGAAAAACAAGCGTTAAGAAAAATTGAGTTGTATCATTTTTACTGTTCATTTTGTCCAAAGTTAATCTGTCAGATTTAGATAAAATAACCTCACATTTGAATTAATTGTAATATAACTCGGTGTGACCATTGGAAAGAATTCTTTTACTAATTTCTGGAGTTTCTTTACAAGCAACTAACTAACTAACTAACTAACCATCATGCCATTTCCCCGCAGGGGTAGGCAGAGAGGACGGACCGCCAAACAACTCAATCTTGGCATACACTTCTTGCTTCATTCACATTCATAGAACGCCTCATACATTCTCTTCTGTTATTCCGACTTCTGACATGGCCCGACTCGAGTATTTGATTCACTTGATCGTGCCATGTCTTCCTCGGGCGTCCCCGGCTTCTTCTTGTTCCATTCACATTCGCGTCATATATTCTCCTTACACTCCTTTCTTCGTTCATTCGCTCTACATGCCCAAACCATCTAAGCATCCCTTTCTAAATCTTGCTCACTACGCTTACATCAGCCTTGCATTCTTTACGAATCTCAACATTTTTCACTCGATCATACTTTAATGAACACCTTTAAGCATGCTTAAAGTTTGAGGATTTGGATAATTTATTTTATTAAAGAAACAAAATAATATATTGGAGATGACATTGAGAAACAATTTACATAATTTAAAATTACGTACTCGGTACCTATGATATGTTAACTTGTAAAGTCGTATTTACACATTGAGTATTTACCGGGTGGCATGTATAGAGTATACTGTATAGTTGTGTGGAAGTTAGCGATGGGTCATGACTCATTTTTTTAAGAGCGGGAGTCACGGCACCAGCTCAACATTTCACATGACTCAAAAGTACGACTCAATTGAACGACGGCTCATTTAAGAGCCGATTCCCAGCTCATGAGCTCATACCCCAGTTCATACGATTCCCAACTCTTATGGCTCCTAGCTCCCAGGGTATGGTATAAAACGTCCAGATGCCAGAGAGCCAGACTGTCAGGGTCCGTTCACGTTCTGTAGAGAGCCTATCTATACACGTGTAAATGCGGTAATAATTCTAATCTCTACACACGAATGTGTGAACCCTTGAAAACAAATGCTTTAAGATTTTTTTTTTTACATGAATACCGCACAAGAGTCTCAACTGCTCCCAACCGTCTGGAGCCAGTGAGACTATGGCATCCTCAATTGGGGAATGTTGTGAGGCTGAAGGTATTGGGGAGGGGAAGGAGAGGGGAAGAGGAAGGTGGGGAATACCTGGCTATTCAGATCTGGTCACCAAACACGGCTAAAAGCCATTTCAAGCAATGTTTCAATTCTGAATGGTGGTCTTTCACCAGGGCGATACTGAGAGTATCTTCCACTCTGGAAAGATGCGCCATGGAACAAAATATTTATTGAAATTACCACGGTCATTGGCATAATTTACCCTTCTAGAAGTTGGACATGTATACGATGATTTTATATAACAAAATAGAACAAAGGACCTTATTTAAAGATGCGTCATCGTGGAAATGCGTAAGAATACTTTTTAACATCTGAGATGGTATGTTTATCCTTTTAGATAAGTAATTAATTGGTTTTAAGGTGGTCAAAAAGAATCACAGCTCAATTGAGTCATGGTACGTTTTACCAGGAGTCGTACGCTCACGCCTCACCAAAACGAGCCGACACAAATGAACGGCTCGTTCATGAACGACTCATCGTAAGTGGGAGTGTGTTTGCAGTTATGAGATATATGTTATAACGTGTTCTAATTAATACATGCCCTATCTTCTATTACCATATACTCGTACATGTACGAGGTGTGTTCAAAAGACAAGGTGAATTACATTCGATTATCGTTTTTTTTTGTTATATTGGTACAGATATGTTTATCATATGTTAGCATTATCAGCCATTTTGGATCACTGGTTTGTTTTTGACAACTGGAAAGGTTAGTCACGTTTTGTTTTTTCTTCGATTTTTTACTAAAAAAAATTTAGTAAAAAATCTAAAAACATCGATTTTTGAAGAATTGCTGATAAGGACATAGAAAACAAAACAAATTTAAAATTTCAATTCAATCGGACTGATGATGCGCCAGAAAACGGCTATCAAGTTCCCACCAAAACTAGGAAATTCCGCCATAAGATTAACAATTATTAACAATTTTTTTCTAAAAAGAATCATTTTTTTGGATTTTTTGAAGAAAAGCTGATGAGCACATAGAAAATAAAGCTAATCTAAAATTTCACTTCAATCGGACTGATGATGCCTCAGAAAACGAACCTAAAGTAAAAAATTGAAGAACACACAAAAACGTGACTAACCTTTCCAGTTGTCAAAAACAAACCACTGATCCAAAATGGATGATAATGCTAACATATGATAAACATATGTGTACCAACATAACAAAAAAAATCGATAATGTACACAGCCCGCGAAAATTCAAAATTCACCTTTTCTTTTGAACACACCTCCTATTATGTGGTTCTTTTACGTTCCCGCTTAACTAACCTGTTATTTTTCCATCATTATACGTATACAATCATCTTAATATTGACCTAAATTGTCGACTAAGATGTCCATTAAAAGTATTCAGATACAAATATTTAGAAATAAGAAATTATATGAGAGGAATCGATGTAAACTGATGTGTTGTATGTATGTATGTATGAGAATTTGGTCATTAAGAAGTAATTTATTATAATTTCTTCAAATGCTTGATAACTTTGTGGCATCATTATTAATTATATAATTGAAAATACACTTTGTATATACCACTTTACTTAAAATATATAAATATTTCTACATGTTTCGATAGCAATGCTATCATCTTCAGGAATAAATGAATACTATATTTATTATTTATTTTATTAAATGAATACTATATTTAGTATTCATTTATTCCTGAAGATGATAGCATTGCTATCGAAACATGTAGAAATATTTATATATTTTAAGTAAAGTGGTATATACAAAGTGTATTTTCAATTATATAAGTAATTTATTAAACCGTTTCGATCGACGGCACTGTCGTCAGAATTGATAGGCTTGCCCTATTACGATTTCTACAGCTGGAGGCAAGCTCACGTGACACCCATTTTGGCACGAGCTTTAGTGCACTACCGCCCACGTGTGTTTCGTGTGGTTTTGACTGCGGTAAGCAAGTTACAAAACATTTATAAAAAGGGTCGAACTAATCACTCTAACAAAATATTCGGTTGTTTTACTTAAATTGGCTGCACGTCTAGCTCGCCTTCCGCCTCTCTATATTGGTTTCTTCCCTTTGCATGTTAGGGCATCTCTATATGTTATTTTTCGGTGGTTGACAGTAATTTTACAAGTGACAGGAAGAGGTTAATATATAGGTAAGTAGTGGTTTTCGAATAGCTTTATAATGCCGTCAAGCGTTTCTTTTTTTCTAAGATTAAGGTTTATGAATCAAAATATTCCACATATTTTGATTCTTTGGTAATCTTCTACAATCGTATAGCGTTCTTAATGCGCTTATTATTTTTTTTAACATTTTGATTGAACTTAATTACAATAAGAAACATTTTTTTTAGTTGCGGGAGACACTAAATATTACATTAAAAATGACTATTTCCCAAAAATTGTATACCCGTAAAAATTGCATACCCGTAAAAATTGAAAGAATCACATTATGCCACGTTAGAAGTTATTTAATGTGACGTTTGCTAGATACTGCCAACCTAAAAAATAAAATAAACTATTTCATTTGGGGGAGACATCAAAATAATGTTATTTATTTATTATTTAAAACCTAAACCATTGAAGTAGCTCATAGGTTCTAAATTGATCCTAAGAACCTACGAAATAGGTTCTTGGGTTCAACTAAGGGTATTAGTTTAGGTTATTTAAAAATATGAAAAATTGTTATATAATGTCATAGGGTACAAAGTACCTATTGGCAAATGCGTATTAAAAATGGTATGCAATTGAAAAACTTTACCTATTCTTTTTGTAAATGGATGTCATTTTCTTCGTTGTAGCCATCTGCTACCATGTAAATTGTGAATGATTACTTCAATCTTTTCCACGTGGATGCCACGTTCTCTAGGCTCTCGCCATTTTTGTGAGAATTATTTATTTTCTGACTTGACTTGTCGACATTAAAGTTTTCACTTATTCACAATATGTATCACTCCCATCTGACATCTGACACCATGTTAATACTTATGTTGTATTTTATAAATGAAAGCGACGTCTAATTATGAAAAAGATATTTATTCGTCTGTTTCTGTCGACAATAATTTTACAAGTGACGGGAAGAGGTTATGATGCATAAATAATAATATAGACAAGTACATTGACAATATAGAGTAATAAATTTCAGTTATACCAACATAGAATTAATACAGATATACCTATAAGCATTTACAATGTACCTAATATATTTTTATTTTATTTTTAGTTATTTTTTTTTCTTCCTTGATCTTTCGAAAATTGTATTATCTACACATAATCTAATTTTTTGCTTTATTATTTAAGCATGTTCTGAACATCTATTCTTTGTTATTTAAGATGCTTATAAGGGCTCTTTATTGCTTACGTATTTCTCATCTTATAGTTTATGTGTTATGTTTTAAATGATTTATATAAAAGCTGAAGGGCGTTAATGATTCAAATAAATAAATTGTGAAAAAATATAAATAAATAAATGGAAATATACATTTATGATAGGGTGGCGGGGTTGGATTTTAGATTATTTGCAAATTCATTTTCAATAAAAAATTTAAATTGCACTACACTTTAACGTATCTAGGCGGATAGTATAGTACAGGTAAAATAAGATTTTATAAATGACAAAAATTGCTAAATTGCTTAACGATGAAATAATTCTTTTTGTTTGAATTATTGAGTTATTTTTACTTTTCTTCACTAAAACCCTCTCAAATCTCACCGAATATTGATATATCGACTTGGGAGCGATGTCATTCGATTTAAAACTAATAAAACCATAGTAAACGATACCTCATTCGACCTAGTTAAATGCGTATTTTTCACCCCCCTCCCCCCCCCTACAACTGGGTGTTCCACCACTTTACTTTGGGCTGATTTTATAGATCTTCAATTCTACTGCCAAGTATGATCAAAATTTCATGAGTGTAGCAATTTTATAATTTATTTTATGCATTTTGTGTCTAATTTACCCGTACTAGTGTAGAAATCCGTTAACTCTACACATAAGAAATAATCATCATGTTCATAGTAAAACCACAATTTCCACAAATAAATACCAGCACAGTGTACGTTTTAACGCTTAATGAATGCTTCCCGCAATAGTTCTCCAGCGATCATATTCCCTTTTCATTAAGGCCGAACCAATCAAAAACAAATACACCACCAGCACTAGCAATACACATCCTATCGACGTAAATGAATGTTCGGTCATTACACAAAGTCTCATATTCCTGCACGCGGAGAGGGAACGCCCTACTAATTTACTACCATCCCTCCCCACCCCCGCCCCCGTTCCCCGAGCACAAATAATAGGGGTAGGTTACGGAATACGATTCCAATCAACGTTAAGTTTGATTGGAGATGTGGCGAAGATATTTGAATCAACACGAATAATGCCAATCATTGCGTCATGTGCGATTATGTACAATTGTACAAGGTGATATTGTTAGAGAAACATAACCATATTAATCAGTGACGGTGCATTTAAAACCAGAGTAGTAACAATACACGTATTTATGAAACAAAGAAAATGCTTTGTGTAAATCATAAACTAATATGAAGATATATTTTTCGTCTATGGTACGTATGTGATCTGCATCGCCAATATCAGACATTTTTGTCAATTGTAGGTACAGTATTTCATGTTTACGAGTATATAGGCGAAAGTAATAGTTAAAAAACCTATCAATACGGTCAAAGAGTTTATATTATCTCTCGTTTATCTATGGAAAAGTGTCTGCTTGTTTGTTTTTTTTTTATAAAATTCTATAGTTTTATTCTGAGTTTGATGACAAACTAAGAAAAAGGTCACTGTCTACACAAGATTTTGAAAACCTATCATCCCCTTTTGCAGAAATTTGGTACTTTTGGATGAAATTTTGCCCACTTGACGTTCAAAATAAGAGGAAAATTACTGGATAGGAGTAGAGGTGGGGGTAACACATTACAACCTCAAAACTTTACTTCAAATCATGCATAACACCACTTAAGCCAGTTTCACATAAATATGGTATTAGAAAGCTTTCTACAACAACAACAACAACAAAAACACTTGTAAGGTTTTTATGATGTTAGAGTATATATGTACCAAACGTAATCTGGTACACAAGCGAACTGTAGAGGCCGACTGATCCCAATCTACGGGGCGAAGCGGGGGGGGGGGGAGATAGCACTCCTACCGTTCCTTTTTCAAGGAGGAACGGTACTGATGACAACGACTTTTGTTAATCTTGTCCGAGGCAGTTGCTTATTGGGTCCAGTCTGAGGCAGTAGTCCGATGGGGGTAAGCAGTGGTCAGAGTGGAACAAGGCGAGTGGTTCAGAAGTCAGAGCGGGCGGCGGGTAGAGAGGAGTACTTGTCAGGCTGGCGGTCGAATGCTAACTCCCGCAAACTGGAGTTTGCAGGCTATTTATGCGGTCCACCAAGCGCGGACCGCCGGTGCCGTGTAGATGCCTGACAAGTCGGTCTTCCTCCCACCAACCGTACCGCTCTAACGCTTTTATTCAGTCATTTCAGTTTGAGCGGTCTGGGGCGAACGAGCTCGCCAGACCGCCCGTTACATATATTAACAAACCAAACATAAAATTCTTATACATAAATGCGAAGACGAAAAATGGCCGCGTCGGAATAATCTGGGTGACGGGACGTCCGGTACAATATATGTTTATAATTAAAAGTATAAGATGGAACCAGTCTTCTAATCCCGAATCAAAAGAAGTGGAAGACTAACTGCGTTGAAAAAGGTGGATGGTAAGTTCTGTGATTGGCTAACACTAAATTAGTCAAATCCAACCCTGGAATGTAGCTCTGGGATGATGTGATTTATTTTCGAGACATAAAATCTTTGACATTACGGGATCACCGTTAGATTTTTGTTTTTATTTATGCCAGGTAATTCTATTTAAATTAATGATGAATTTTATGATAAAAAATACTTGTACGAATACGAGTTGCTTATATAAAAATACTGTAGAAATGTAATAGTACGCGCAGCTCCTGACATTTACCATACTGTACTGCCGTGGTAAGTAAGAACACAGTATCTTCCTTAGGAGTCTCGGGGAAGATACTGTGTTTTTAATTACGATGGCAGAATAGGCCACACTACTATAGGCTTCCAGACAGTATTGCTGTTATGATAAATATTTTATTTTCTTTGTAAAGAATTCAGACAGTGCGCGAGCAGCGAGGCTTTAAGTATTAATACAATCCAAATCGCTTATTTAAATATATATTTAACTGATCAAAAAAGTAGTAAAATCATATGAAGGTCAGCTCATAATTATATTTTGAATTTTGAATTTTCGATTTCTATAATTTATTAAGAATATATTTCACGGGAAAAATATTAAATTGTATGAAAAAAACAATTCGGGCCGCTAGAGGGCGCTAGTGTAGCACATTGCCATCAAATCGACCCCTTGTTCCCTGACCTGAGGTTCCATCTGACTCAGCGACGTCATGCGATAATGTGCTCCAAGGAGAGCAACTTTAAAACTCATTATCGCATAACATCGCCTTTTCAGACGGAACCTTGTTATTTGAAGTGGTCGAAATGTCAAGAGCTGGAAGTATTTTCATTTAATAGTGTTTACTTATATAACATAGCCCGTATCAAATCATTTTGAATCTATCGAAACAATGGAAATGTAATTAAAAAGATTTATACACGTGTATCCTGCAATTAGCCGACGCGCCGTGTTAGAGTTGGCCGGACAAAGACGAAATTTCGATGACACAAACAATCGTACAGAAGCAATTGAAACGTTTTTCAAAATCAAGTAATTGGCTAGCTTCCAATCTGCATGCAAACATGTCGCCATTTGTCCCTGTTACCCTAACATGGTTTGTGTCTTTCCATCTCTGTTTAATGCCAGTTTTATATGGAGGTACATTGAATTTCACGCTTGCAGAACAGGACTAGATTTTTTTTAAAACGCTATTAGTGTTTTGGAATGCGGAGTTGAAAGGACAAACTAAATACAAAAAAAAACTCATAAAACTCATGTTTTTTTCTTTAGAAACAGACCCAATATACTTAACCAAAAATGAATTGAATAAAGTATACTATGCTCTTTGTCAATAACGCAAATAATATGGGATTATTAGACGGGGATCTGCCTCAAACACTCACGCAAATCAGTCCGTGAAAGCACAAAAAGGAATAATAAAAATAATAACGTTATAATAATAATAAATAACAACGTTAAAAGATTTTATTTTATTTTATTGTTTTGAGTATTATAGAGCTCTATTAAAAAATGCTCTATTAAATTTAAATGAAAATCTGAGTACCTTAGTAACCTACTCTCTTACACTAAAATGACAAAGACCTCAAATTTAATTAACAATAAAAGATTAAATACATATATTTGGCCAGAAATAATTTCTGAGAACAAAAACCTTTCACAATATTTTGCCTCGTTTTTAAAATTTTAAAAATATGTTTTCGTTTTTGATAAATATTCCAAAAGGAACCGGTACCAAAAATAACCAGTTTTTCCCAGAAATATTACCTACCGGTTCCCAGTAACCGCGACAGGAATATCAACAGTATCTTTATTAATTGGAAAAAAATTATTGAAAACAAACAACAAATATTTGATGGTATTTTGATTGCGAATTTTTTTTTTTTAATAATTTGAAAACATTTTAAGAAAATCATTGCTTTTCGATGTATTATAGCAGATATGCGGCTGAAGGTAGAGGTAATTTAACGGGCCCGTGAATTCAACGCGGTACATTACGCAAAGGGTTCAGCTTATGTTCCAGGATATAATCAAATTACTCCCGTCCTTCAGACCGCAGACCCATTGCAAGGGCTAAATATCTCCAATGACGATTTTAATACACTACGTTTTAAAAGAAAGCATAATTAAAAAAAAAAAAAATTGTGAATACCGGGAAAAACATTTTTAGTATTAAATAAGTGTACTGAAGATAAAAAAAACTATAATGGTGTATAATGGCCGTGTCCGTGTGTCTTTAATAAAATAATAATTTTGAAGATTTGAAACCGAATCCTATCAATTCAAAAAATCCACCTGTATCGAAAGCCTAGATCAAAGAAAAAGTTGTTCCTTTATTCGAAATATTATGAAACCAAATCAAACACAACCCAACACATAAAATAATATAGGGGAAAGTGTTATACATAGAATACGAGTACGTTTTACCTTGAAACAGGTTCAATATTTCTCGCCTACATACACTTTGAAACAAATTCACCTCTGCTATAGATATATTTAATATAAGTTTACCCATGTTTACAAAATTTTTACATACAAATACAACCGGTTTACAATTAGAAAAAATTGAAATTTTAGAAATCAGAAAAAGCGTCAATAGTGAATTAAGTATAATTAATAATAATTTTTTTTTTAAATAGCTCTCTCTTGAATTTATTTTCATATTAATATTAATAATAAAAAATATATATTTTTAATTTCTAATTAAAATTTGTGATTCAATATTTTATTATAATTTTTTATTAACATTTTTTGATTAATTACTTACCAACTTTAATCAATTTTTGTTTTTGTCTATTCTTAAATTATTGTGTTCTATGTTTATCATTTGTCTATACTTCACATTATTATTTTTTAGTATTCTGTATATTTCTGATGAGGAAAGCATCGTTTTCAAAACATGTTTAAATGTACATATGAATAAAGTAATTTTAATTCATTTATTTATAAATGGCGGTGTGTTTATGTAATCACATTATGTACCCAACCAACTAGGAAAAGGGGATAAAATGCCACACATCCTTGGTGCGTATTTTTGTTACATTCGGATGCATCCTCTACTTCTGTCATTACTCCATTCAAGTGCTTGATTCGCTTGATCGTTCCGTGTCTTCCGGGCGCATCCTTAAATTCTACTTCCGTCAGCTTGTGTATTATTTTATATTCTCCCGATACTCCTTTCTCCATCCACTCCCTCTATATCCAAGTTATCCTATTATACTTACATAAGCTATGTATTATTTTAGAATCTTTTTAATCGCAGTACATGTGAATTTTGCAGACATATATGTCTTAGGGATCTCTCTTTTACTTAAGCAAGGTAACCAGTCAACAGTTTTAACAGATTAAATGTGTAGAACAAAGCGTTTGGTAAACTTAACTTTAACTAAATCTGCTGCAAGTCAACATGAAAACTTTTGTGAAAATAGATTCTCTTCGCCAAAATAACTACTTTCAGAATTTTAGAAATCCAGGCGTCTTGATTGTTAGATTCCAGATCTTTTAGTTTTCATTTTTCTGTTAAAGTAGCAAGTCCGGAGCTGCAGTGTTTGTCTGCGAATGGGGCCTTGTTTGCAAAGGGGGTAGGTTCTATTTGCATTTCGACGACGCTACGCCACCTGTTAAAGCCAATAAACACTACCAACCAATTACATTCCGATTGACTTGATACGGGAATTGGCGAATTAATACACTATCCTACAGTGAAGGAAAACAAGAGCTTTCATAGTGGATTACTTGGAAAAACAATAAAATAAGGATGAATAACGTGCATTACTTTTATATGAATATGCCATGTTGTTCACTGTAAAAACAAACTAAGAATATTACATGCAAAATAGCATTAAAAAACTTCAATTTGCCTTTGGTAGCAAAAAAAAAACAATCAGGTGACATTACTACAGTTTTCAAGACTGGTTAAGTTCTCCCTGTAACTTGCCAAAAAACCAATGGATAAACCTCGATTACACGGAGTGATTTCAGTAGCAAGCTAAATGTTCTACATGTCGAAAAATGGGTGAAACAAACCAAAATAAATTGTTGTTGTTTTATATAATTGTTTATCGTTGTTTTTTTTTATTATGTTATGAATTTAATTGATTTAATTTGTAATCCCGTCTTATTGTGATATCTTATCTTAACATATGTGGACATCTTCAATTACCACCTGAGCAAGATCTCCATAATACATTATTTGTTTTTAAGCTTACCAGGAGTGATTTTTTCGTTTTATATAATTTTGTTATAAAATTCCACATCTTGTCTAATTAGAGGTAAATTCATGAGGAGAATATTCTTAATTGGTTTTATTTTTGGTATCCAATGCATATACAAAATGATGCAATATAAACTGTCGATTTCCCGAAAATTAATATATAAATAAAGTTAAGAAAAAATATTTGAAAACTCGTGCTCTTGGAACAACAATGTTTTATCTGACACAGCAATGTCATGCGTAAATGAGCCCTAGCGAAAACTGCTTTAATGTTTATTATCGCATAACATCGCCGACTCAAATAGAACCTTGTTATTCCATATTCTGTTCTGTTTATAAGTCTAAGGGCACGAACTGGCGACTAGCGATTGAGATGTCAGACGAGGCGATACTAGCGCTGCATAGCAGCGAAGAGGTCACGTGACCGGCAACTTTTTCACGTGACTGCCAAAATCGCGCGTTTATCGAGATCAGAATTAAGCATGTTCTAATCGAATCACGCGAATGTTTAAAAGCTGCTAATTAAGTTACTCGCAGCGAATACCTTGTCACACGGAGCGATTTCGAAGCAAATATTAAAATAGCGCTAAAATCGTTTGGTGTGACTGAGGCTATACTGATACCGGCGAACTGTGGATAGACATACTACGATTTAGAAAATGCGTATCGTTGTTACTTGTCACTTGAAATTCACAGAAACGGGATTAATGAAAGGAATTAATTAATGAGATCTCGACCGGTTAGTGGCTGATTTGACAAATGCGTCGGATTACCGTCCAAGCGCCATGAGTTCAATTCCTGTGCTCGCTAAGTCCTCCATCACGACACAAGCAACATTTTCACTTAATTTAGGAATTTTATTTGTAACTATTATCGGGTTATTCGTAACCCGGGAATGTTTATCTTATTTTATCAACAATAAAAAAACATAGGTGAGTAGGTATTATCAATTTTATAATGCCCACAGTCAAAATTTGTTATTTTTTATTTATTATTTTAACTCCATATAGGAGACCACTAGGGAAATTATTTCCCTCGGGGTCTCCTGGAAGGTGTTTTTGAGGAAAATTAGTTGTAAACCTGTTGTAGGAGGGAGGAAAACAGAGGTCGTCAAATGATTCCACAACCAACCTGTTTACTCCAAGAATGAGTCGTAGAAGCGACCCGTTCATGTATTAATTTATTTATTTACTTACATGGAGTTTTTACATAAACAATCATATGAGTGTATTTGCAATTATAAAAAGAAAAAATGAAAAAAAAAATTGAAAATGAAAAAATAATATAGGTACAGTGAATAACAAAAATCAATAATTAAAGAAAAAATTATGCAAAACGTTAAAAATCAAAAGTGAGGTACAGAGTATTAGTAACTATACCATTTCTAAAGAAAACAAAATCGCAAAAGTCATTACTATATTACCATGAAGATCTTCCAAGAAATACCAGCCAATATAAAAGAATAGGAAAATGTCTTGAAATTTAAGCAGGAAATGACGAAATAAGTAAATGCAATTTTGAATGCCGTAATTCTTTATGTTTGATTTATAATTCTTAATTGTATGTAGACATTATGTTAATATTAGAATATATTTAAACAAAGTACGTGTGTTCTAATTTTAAGTTAAATAAATAAATAAAATAAAATTATTTGAATACGTAGTTTGTAACAGAAAAAAAGAAAATAAATAATAATTTTAAAATATGTGTGGATTCATAAGCCACAAAACACAAAATGTTAGAAATTTACATTTAGTATGAAATAAATAAATTCGTTTCTGAGTCTTGAAATAATATAAGAACGAAGGAAATAATTTGTTTTCGACCAATCTATCAGAAAGCGTCCTATATAAAGATCTACGTAGCATTTTTTCGATCATATGAATCGAAGTTCAAGGTACGCAGGTACTTATTTTGTATCGTCATTTGAAGACCACCATTCAGAAATAAAACGATGCTCGAAGTGGTTTTGGCCATGTTTAGTGATCAGATCTGAAAATCCAGATTTTTACCTCACTACCACCTCCACTCTCACAACATACTCAAATATGTCATAGTCCTACTGGCTCTGGAAAGTTAGAAGCAAATGGAACACATTTGCGGCACTTATAAAAAAAAAAAAATTGTCAATTTCTCTGTAAAACAAAAAAAAAAGACATTTAACCTTTTAAACATGTAGGTAAGACAGTGAATATGATCTAATGATATACATACCGCCATACTATAATATGAATAAAAGTAGGTACTTTAAAATACACTTTTTTTTAAATAGCGTATTTCAGGAAAGCGTTAAGGTTATTTTACTTTACTTTGAATTTGCGTTCCAACGCGTCTCATTAGTTTTATAACAGCAATTTATGCACTATTTGAGTAAAATGCCCATAATAACGGCGCAAGTAACTTTGTAAAAAACACCAAAAGCCACTCACGTTATATTCCGCAGCTTTCTTCCGAGTGCTAATAAAATCCTTGAGGGACGCTTGAATATACAAAAGCATTCGCTTTCAAAATAGTTGATACATGAACATAATGGACCACCTTTATGCGTAGAGTGAACGTACATACTCGCATTCCTTTCATCGCGGAACAAATAATATTCCTAAAGTAACTTTCCTTCACGTGTGCGAAATATTATTTTAATTTACAATAACCGAGATGATCGTGCCAAAATAATATACATAAATTAGCTGTTAGCTTTCATACGACAATCAAACACAAAAAGGTTTTTTTTTTTACTACTGATGCTCAACTCGTTCCTTTACTAATTTGCAGTAATAAAAAATGTACATAGAAACGCAACTAGGACTCCACAATGGAGTGTTGATGCCAATCAAGTGATGGCAGTGAAGCATGAAACTGGCAGAGGAGGGATGGAAGTAGACTGAATGCTGTAGAAATGAGATCTTGGAGGCGAGTGTATAGTAAAACCATGTACGAGTACGATCATGAGAAAAATGTTGAGATTAGCAAAGAATGCAAAGGCTGGTGTAAGCTTAGTGAGCAAGATTAAGAAAGGGAGGCTTAGATAGTTTGGGCATTAAGAGCAAAAAACGAAGAAAGGGGTGTTAGGAGAATAAATGATGCGAATGTGAATGGATGAAGAAGCCGGGAATGCCAGGGGAAGACATGGCAAAATCAAGTGAATCAAAGGCTTGAGTCAGGTCATGTCAGAAGCCAGAATAACAGAAGAGAATGTATGAGACGATGTATGAATGTGAAAGTGTTCACCAAGTCTAAGTTTTTTGGCGGTCAGTCCTCTCTTCCTACCACTGCGGAGAAACGGCGTGATGGTTAATTAATTAGTTAGCTAGTTACAGTTAATCCTTTTTTTTGCTTCCATATTAGAAACAAACACAAAAGATTAAATAAAATTACTACTGATGCTCAACTCTGAGCTTTGCAAAACAATTGATCGGGGTCGCACTTATAAACAAATTTACTTTCTTTATTACCGTTAAAAAATTAAATTTAGTATTAAATTGCTTTTTTTTTAATTACTGTTATGTGCATTATTGTCACCTATGTAATAAGTAGATACTTCTATGTTTTTATGCTAGGATGATTATTATTATTTTAGTGTGGGAAGGGCTTTCTCAACTAGATTCAAAAAACATATATACGATGTTATAATAATAAAAGCACCTTTTAAAAATTTGTAGAACATCTCTTAATGAATAATCACGTCCCGCTTTGGCGCGTTGTCACAATGAACCTAAACCCTTACATATAGAAATAACGGGTCTTGGATAAAATTTACTCGAACAATTTTAAAATAATAAACGAACGAATGATCCTAATATAAAATTAATTAATAAAGTAAAGAAAATTATTTATTCACCACTTCTCAGTATGTTCAAACTTCCAAAATAATATAACACATTTAAATAAATCAGTTGAGATAATATTGTCATTTAAATAGGGGGAAAACAAATTATAATGTGAAAACTTTACAAAATAGAGAATTTTAATTAATTTTTAACTAAATCGCTTTTCCCGATAAGAAATAATTATTTTAAACAAATTGTCCAAATTTAAAATTGAGTGGGAGTAAATAAAATCATTTAAATAAGTCGTCTTGTAACCAAACCAAATGAGATATTTTATCATGTTCTGTATTATCCGGTTACACATAAATGGATATGAATTGATGAGAAACAAATTATATTTAACCATCGAAGAAGAGCATAGAAGTTAAAAAATTTCAATAAAACATGAAACACGAAACTTGAAACATGAATCATGAAACATGAAACATGAAACATGAAACACGAGACATGAGACATGAGACATGAAACATGAAACATGAAACATGAGACATGAGACATGAGACATGAGACATGAGACATGAGACATGATATATGAGACATGAGACATGAGACATGAGACATGAGACATGAGACATGAGACATGAGACATGAGACATGAGACATGAGACATGAGACATGAGACATGAGACATGAGACATGAGACATGAGACATTAGACATGAGACATGAGACATGAGACATGAGACATGAGACATGAGACATGAGACATGAGACATGAGACATGAGACATGAGACATGAGACATGAGACATGAGACATGAGACATGAGACATGAGACATGAGACATGAGACATGAGACATGAGACATGAGACCTGAGACATGAGACATGAGACATGAGACATGAGACATGAGACATGAGACATGAGACATGAGACATGAGACATGAGACATGAGACATGAGACATGAGACATGAGACATGAGACATGAGACATGAGACATGAGACATGAGACATGAGACATGAGACATGAGACATTAGACATGAGACATGAGACATGAGACATGAGACATGAGACATGAGACATGAGACATGAGACATGAGACATGAGACATGAGACATGAGACATGAGACATGAGACATGAGACATGAGACATGAACAATGAAACATGAACAATGAAACATGAAACATGAACAATGAAACATGAAACATGAAACATGAAACATGAAACATGAAACATGAAACATGAAACATGAAACATGAAACATGAAACATGAAACATGAAACATGAAACATGAAACATGAAACATGAAACATCTAGGTAGTCTAGGCGCCCTCGTGGCTGCCAGCTGCTTTTTATAGTCGCTCCTGATTTATCTTGGAAGTATTGGGAAGTTATTAATTTTCCCGGTGTAAAAATAGCATAAAATAACCGCAATAATTTTTAGGTTATTTTTATAAAAATTACATAACTTTAGTGGTGTCGTTTCGAGCTTAAATCAAGTTTATATTAAAAACCAAATATTTCAAATATTTTGAGTTGAAATCTGCTTCGTTCTGCCGAATT
>JAHDVE020011864.1:0-10549 GCA_022606495.2 Halesus radiatus
TTTAAAAACATATATATTTCTATTTGAAAGTATCTGTTTTATATTTTTTAATAGAAAAAAGTTATTCCCCTATTTTTTTTATAATATTTTTGGAACTATTTGGTTTATCCTTTCTCTAGATATAAAGTTTTATACAATATATTAACTAATCTGGGATTGTATTCCAGGTAATATTTGTAATAATAACAAAAAAAGTCCATATTTGCAAAAAAATATTTCTAAGTGTCCCAAGAAAAATTTGAGAGATAAGTATGTCAACATTAGTTTGCATATTTTTCCATTTATCACTTCAAAAAAACTAACAAGGAATGTCATTAAATATCGTATCTACAATACGTTTCATAGTATGATTTAGCTTCTACTGCATTACTTAATATCTTCTGATCTTCTGATTAGCTGATTCGCAAGGATATTCCTGCTGGATATAATTAATCACTTTGAGCCTGTTTTTCTTCGCTAACTGCGCGATATTACCATTTTTTACCCATTCATCAAAAGCGACACTACTTATATCCAAGGCCTTTACGCCATGCCTTGCCTTCGACCTTATTGACTCGATTTAGTTTTAATGCAAGTTTTGCTTCAACATATCAAATTTCTACCTTGATATCCGCTTGTTATTCTGTGAAGTCTAAATCATTTTTGAACAAACATTTTTTACTTATAATCTTTCATTGATTTGATCCAACTCGATATTCTTTAAACAACTTTTCCTGTGGCTATATCTTTGGCCAGAAGACAAGTTTCTGGAAAATCGGGTGTTTTCCTTAAATAACACATTTGAACCACCCCTATTCATGGTAGGGACCTCAGTTTCTTTCTTCAAGTTCAGCTGCATCTTCACATCTGAGTATTTTCGATTCAAAAGTTCGATCTCCGATAATATCAGAGAATGTTCCGTGACGAGTCGGATGCACTTCTATCTTTCCAGTAAATATAGTTTTTTGTAGCGTTCTTGGCAAAGGCAGGCCGGAAGATGTTGATTTATGACTATTTGTTACTTCTGAGTTGGTTTGAGGGAAGTTTGGGATACTTCGTCTGGGTGACTAGGCAGATACAGGTTTAACTCACTGTTGTTGAGCTCGATACTGCTGGCTTAATCTGTCTGGAGAAGATAAGAAATTTATAGTTCCAGTGTGTTCATAAATATCGATAAAATATAGAAATATTGCTTAATTATTTATCATTGTTTATTAAAATAATATAGTGGGAAGCATCTAAAGCAATGTTTTATTTTGCTCTTTTAAATAATTCATTAAATACCTGACTTCACAAGAATAAAGTAAGGAGCCCAGCTTTATTAATCTATATATATAAAATATAAAGATAACTATTATATTTATTTAATATATATTTTAGACGTGTGCTCTCAATTTTTTAAAGCCTATTAAGCTGTCTTTAATATAATGGAATTGCTCTAAGCATCAGTAATGAACAACATAACTACATTGTCAATAATAAGATCATTTGACGATCATTCAACTGATGTAAATTAAATATTATAAAGATTTCTAGCATTTAATTTGTAGCTAATAAAATTTTTATCATATTTCAAAATGGGTTTTAATTGAGATTCGCATTAAGTTTCTTATTGATTTGAGCCTTGAATTCTGTCGTCAAGACTTCATACAATTTTTTCCTCTCATTCGGAAAACTAGAGGAGAATTCCGCCTTGACCTTATCCATCATTTTCACTTTATTGCTCTCGATAATCGAGTCGAGTGGTGAGACCAGGACGGGTGCCTGCGATTTGAGCTCTTCAGACGATTTCTTTTTCATCTGGAGTTCTACGTTGATATCTGCAACTTGTTTTTGGAGTTAGCTGCAGTCCTTTGATTTTTTGAGGATTTCCACCTTTAAAAATTCAATTTATTTTAAAAGTTTATCGATTTTCTCATCCTTCTGATTGCGGAGACTCTTCTACTATGCAAGGCTTGAGATCAGTTTCTCCATTTTTTCAGCCATGATTTGGAACTATTAAGTTTATTTTGGTTCTTTAATGGCTTTGACTACCTCACTGTCTTTTTTGCTCAGCTTGGCTCTTGTGTCCTCTAGTTATTTCAATAGCAAGTGTTTCTCCTGAGTGAGTGTGTTGCTAGTTGCTTACAAACCCTTCTGAATTTCAAGATCCTCCTTCAGTTTCAGCTCCAGCTTTTGAATCTTATCGATATAAATAAGCGACATTTTGTCATTGATTTCTGGCATAGTTTTTTACGTTTATCCATAAGTGCTTTCTAGCAGAAAGACCGTATGGATATTTTGCTCGGCTTTTTTGGTTTTGAGCTGCTCTTCCAATTTGAATACTTACTCCAAGAGCGTTTCATTATCGTCATTAAGTTTCTGATTTGTTTGTAAGAGCCTCTTGATCTCTGCATTGAGAGACACACTTTATTGCTACATGTTATTTGTTTTATGCTTATATATATATGTTAATAATTTGATGTTAATATTAACCAAATATTAATTATGCCAATCAATAAAATGAAATGATGTGTATGTGCTCTGGTGCTCCGGGTGGCATTTTTTTATTATTATTTTTTAGTTTTTTTTTAGTTCAGAATTAATATAGTTGCCTTACTTCGGCTTTATATATATATGAAGTAATATTTTAAAATCTATCTATAAATATTCAGATGGAAGATATGATTTCAGGGATAAATACAATATTCCTTCTTTCCAGAAGTCTACCAATAATGTTTCTTTTTAGAAACTGGACTCTGCATCCCTTTAATTTTCATGCTCGAAAACCGATGGTTGTTCCTTTGCTTTTCTTGCAACACATTGAACTTCTACCCATCGTCACTCTCGCTCCCCGACTCTATCTATTCGTCTCCTGACAGCTTCAATAACTCACTGTCCTACTTAGCGATAGGGATCTTCTGTCTTAGATCAGTGAAGAATTCAGCCATTTTCGATCTGAGCAAACCGTGGGGCTCGATTTGTACCGAGTCCCGTAGCAACTCCACCGCCTGCTCGAGATTTCCTTCCAAAAAGGCAAACTTCGAAAGATGAAAGAATATTTCTGCCGTTTGGCAGGAACTAGAGAGTTCGTTGGAAGACTAAAGGTCTGAGATAGCAGCCATAGCTAGTCCTTTGGCAGCCGAGTATTGTGTCTTTTTATAAGCCTGGATAGCCTTAATGTGCTTCAGAATTCCGGATTTTCTGCGAAACTTTTGAAGATCGACCATCTTTTCCATGTTGCTCGCCAGACTACTGATGATATTGGATTCGGTGTTTAGAATGCATTTGGAGTAGGTGACCTCTTTTTCATATCTTAGTCTAAAGATAGTGAGGTTCTTAATGAATCCGGGGTGGATGATTTCCACAAGCACGAAACGAGAGAACGGGGCGAAGACGTATTTGTCCTTATGCCGAAAGTAGTTTTGATATTCAGGCTAGGGGTCGTTCAGGGTATCGATTTCGAGGTCGACTTATATCTTATAATTTCCGATTGACTAGCTTGGGTCTTCTTCGTAGAACATTTTGAAGTTATTCAGGTAGACAACCGAGTCGATTTTACATTTTTCTAAAAACCCACTTGAGGTCCAGTGACATATTTTTTTGGCATGGGTTGTTGGCTCTTCGAGGAACGATGTGGTGTTTAAGAAAAACAGGTACATTACTTCTCGCAGATGGATGGCTAAGTCTTTATCTATCTTGTCGACGTTCGACAGAGTCTCATTAATCTTGAGGCCTGCCATGTTTGAGGCCTAAAAAAAGCATCTGGTTGATGCTGCCAACTCAAACAAAGTTGATGAGGAAATCTTGTTGGCAAACTAGTTGAAAATTGAGCAAGTAATATCGAGCTTGTAGGTACCTTTGAGGTGTTTAAGAGACTCAATGAGATCATGTTTGAAACGATCTATTTCTGATTCTGGTGAGTAGTCGAGACGCCAAATGTTGGCGGATTTTAGAAGCATATCGGTTACTTCGGTTTTTGGGGTTAAACGACTAATGTTTAGGAATTAGTGGTGGCGCCGCATACCTGACTCATCTTACTGAACATTCGACAGATCCTCAACCTCGACGGCCCATTTCTGGGCCGAGAGTCGATGGTTCTTGGCTTTAACCTCGGCCAATAAATTTGAAATCTTTCTGGTGGTGGGATCGCGCAGCTTGGGATAGTAAACTGGATGCTTTTTTATATATTTTACAATCCTTCCAAAATGCCAATCGACGAGAGTATAACTTCCATCCCTTTTGATTGCCTGGGTAATCTTGATCTTAGAACAGAAGAGTATGAGTTTCGAGTGGTCCTGAAATTTCGATAAATAGCTGAAAACCTCTTCCTTGTTCTTGAAATTGCATATCACGTACGGAGAGTTGTTCACTTCTTTGGCCGCATAATCGGTTCCAGATTTGTAACTGAAGATTTCGATGTTGAGTTTGCTGAACTCTTCTTTGAAGACCTGAAAGTTCGGGTCGTCGTGGGTTTCATCAATGATATCAACACTTTTAACTGACATCTTCGTCACTCGATACCCTTCCTTCATAGTTTTGAGTTATCTTCGCAGGCCCACGTTGTTGATGATGCTTGGGTCATTTTTCACTGTTATTACTTTGGATTTGTATCGGTAGTTGATGTCATACAGCTTATTTTCTAAGCGAGATACACAACCCTACTCGCAAATGATTGTCATTGCGAAGAAGTAACCAGTATATTTTATCAGGGAATCGAGGGTGTTGAACGATTTTACATGAAATCCTTTATTTTCTAGTAAACTAGTGAGTAATGGCATTACCCCTTGCAAACCCTAACTATAGACAAACAGTCTCGAGCACTCGATAAACGGCAATGCCAGATCGGGCATAGAAGAACTAATTTCTTTGGCAATCTCTAATAAGTTGTCTGAGACCATGTACAGTTATTTTCCACAGATCTCTTCCTAGTCTTCTAATTTCAAGGAATGAAAGCAGATGATACGTACAATTGATGGATCGATCAATCTTGAGATCTCGTCACAAAACAAAGATTCTGAAACAATATAAAAACTTGGCTCAGCTTCAAGGTTTTTCATGAGATCATTAATTGTCCCGCAAAAACCATAGGAAATTTGATTTGTCTTGAAGTGTTCCTATAAAGGCGAAAAACTTTACCTCTTACAATTCCTGCAGAGGATCATTGCCTTTTTCGTATTTTCGACCTAATAAGGATTGGGGATCCGAAGTTTGCTTTTAACAGCAGCAGCTAGCATATTTTGGAAGCTTTTGCAAACAAATAGATAAGGGTAACAAATTGTATTTTGTTATATATCTGATTGATCAATTATAAACAGATTAGGTTTAAGATCCTAGACCATTAGACGAGCGGCAAGAGGGATCAGAAATTACTTGGAAACAAGGACGTTGTTGGAGTATTCAATCTTCAATACTGCGACGAGTGCATCGACACTGTCATATTTTTCGAAGTAGATATTGAGTTGCTCGAGCAGTTTGTGTTGATGTTGCCATTATTCGGAAGAGGAGGAGTCGAGAATGAGTAAACAATCAAGATCCTCGTATTGGACTAACAAGTTACTGATTTACGAAGACTGTTAGCAACCCATTGACTTTTTGCGTAATAACTAATTAATCGAATATTCTATTTTTTCGAAATATAATGATGCACCTTTTTAAGATTTCTGTATACTCCAATCAGTGTTTTTCTATAAAATAATTCTATCAGAAAAATATAAGCGTGAATAATATTTGATAAAAAAAGTTACGGAAATAATATTTTTTATAAATATCTATTAATGCATAAGAACGAAAATATATTATATTAATCTGATAGTCATCAGAGATTTCAAAATTCGAATGGAGGTTTCTTGAGTCGACCAACACCTGAACTTATCACCAGGTTATCGGTTGTGTTTTACAGCGCCACTTATTCGCACCGATATTTGAATTCATGCTCCCTCCTTTGGAACATCGCTTCGGACTCCTGGTTCAGCTTATTCACTAATTTCTAGTTTTGACGCATAAACTAATCCTCCAACTCCTTCAAGTCCTGTCTTTTTAGGTTGAACGTAAACATCAACTCCATGAAATGGCTGCACTAGAGCTGATCCACAATGTTTTGATCGTTCGTTAATAGTTTAATATTCACTTCATGTTTGTTGTTCATAATTTTTTGTTCGTTATATTTGAGCAAGGCGAGACTGGCTCTGTAGATAATTTTATAGCCTTCTAAGAAGAAGCAATCCATCAGGCGATAGAAGGTTTCTTGCGACAAGCAGGACGAAAACATTGTGATGAACCAGCGTGGAGTAATTGTCAGCAAATTTATACCCTGCACCGTTAACAACCGTTGATGAACTTATGGTAAATTAGACCTGATTAGTTTTTCGAGCACAAAGTTCTGCAGCTCAGCGTATCGCGGATTCTTAAGGTTCAAAAACAGGTTTCGATGGCGCTTCAACAACCATACTGTGATCCAGAAAGCAGTCTCGTCGTCCACTGTCTCCAGAAGCCTCATCACGAGACTGTTCATACCCTGGCAATATCCTATCTCTCCGAAGACAATGGATACAGCCTTCAGCACATTGTAAAGAGATATTCGCATCATTTCGAGTTTATATTATGTGAATGTCCTAGTAATATCCAGGGTGATTTCATCTTCGATGGAGGAAGACTGCTTGATGAGGTTACTATAGATCCACCCTTTTTCTTCTAGTTTGAGTTTCTAGATTTTGATGAGTCTGGGCCAGACAAGGGTACGCATCGAAGGAGGTATCCCTTTTCGGAGACGTGTCTTGAGTAATTCAGAGTTTTGGAATATATCACCCTTGAGCATTTCTCTCCACTTACCAATGCGAGCATTCAACTGTTTGGTCTTCGAAAGTTTTACATCCATAAATACTAAAAAATTATATTTAAAATAGTGTATGGATTCGTGATATTAAAATAATGAAATAAAAAACCTACATCATTTACTGACTTAAGACAAAATCTATACTTTTAGTAGTTCACCTCAGAAAAAATAAACATTTTGGCAAAAATAAAAAGTCATACACGGTCAAATGTATGTATCAAATATATAAATCTATAAGTCTTTCCCCAAAGGTCACTCCAAGTCCAGGGACTTATAAAGATCTCGACCCAATACAATTTTTAACACCTTGAGCGCCGCGATTTGGATCTCATTTTCTTCGGCCTTACAGATCTTCGCAAGCCGACAGGTCATCGGAAATCTTCCGTTGCTCTGACTCAATATCACCAGCGCACTTACGAGAATCGCTGGAGCGAGGACATTGCATGCAACTGGCAACGACTCAGAGCTTTATTTCAGCAAAAACTTCTGAATGATCTCCACCACCCCAACATACTCAGAGTGATCTGGTGCAGGGAGAAAAGCGAGACTAATTTAACACAAGATTTCCATGTATTCGCTAAAACTTTAGTCTCGGCTCATGATCCGAAAGTCAATCTCCTCTAAGATGCGCTGTTCAAGCGAAATTATTTCTTTATTGGTGAAGCAGTGGTTGGAGAACTTGTGAACTTGGGACAGAAGCATGAAATCTACTTCGTTGAGTTTCGAGGAAACGAACAGACACACCAAACAGATCAGCTGAAGGTTGGTTGGGGGGACTGATAAGAGAAATCTGTGCATGATATTGACTGCGAGGTTGAGAGTAGCCATCTTGAACCCGAGTTGTTAGCAAATTGCAATCAAATATTCAGCAATAGCTGGATCCACCGAATATCTGGAGGGATTTTTAGGAAGCATTTCTAGATACAAATACATAGAGAGATAAAGAGAGAAGAATGAAGGATAAATAATGCTAGCGAGAATGGCAGGTTACTGATAATAGGGATGCTGAAATAACAAGGATTCGGCCATATGGTCAAGGACAATAATTTAGGATTCATGATCTATTTCTTATGAACAATTGATTAGCAAAAATCCAGATCAACTTTATTAAAAAATATTATGCTTGACTAACACTCTCCTCCTTAGTTGGGTGTACTAATAAAGGGTTTTTAAGTGTTCTAATATTTTTATCACTGTAGTAAAGAGTACATTTATAACGTAAATTAAAATCAAGTTTGTTTATGGAAAATTTTACTAAATCAATTTTATTGGAATCTTCTGTTAGGGACTCGAATAAGATCAAACTTAACTTTCCGACTCTATTTAGAAAGATGAAGATTTGCTCTTATTTGAAATAGGTTGGCTCCGAGGCTGTTATTTTTACTCTTCTACGGCTACATTTTATAGGGCCAAAGACCCATCAATATTATTAATTATTCTACTAGTATTATTATTGTTGTTTTAGGTGTTATTATTTTTTGTTGTGAAAGGAACGTCTGCAGCCTAAGCTATTGGGACAGGTACAACAATATTTTCTTCTTCGTGTATGCTTGCCAATTTTGAGTTCACATATCGTTCTAGTTCTCTCACCTTCGCTGTATCAAGAGTTGAGGTATCAAACTCAATCTAGGTCTGTCCATCTGGACTGAGGATATCCCAAACCCCTTTGAGGGCTTCTTTGGGTAACTGCCTAATCTTTTGACCCACTAATCTTTTCTCGATCACAGTCATTGGCTATTCCTGGACTCTTCGCTTCCTCTTCGATGGCTTCAAGGGGCTGGCTTCTGCTATTTTAATATTGTACTTAATGAGCTTTGACAATAACTCCTTATTGGAATGTGCGGAAGTAGGTTATTTATTCAGTCGGGTTGAATGTTGGTGAGTTTGGCCATGCTCTGGCTCTTTTTTGCCCACCTCCTTCTTCTTGTGGCCTTTTTTCTTGGAAGCATCTCCCTCGACCCCCGTTTAGAGTTTGATGTAGTACTTTTCAAGTTCCACTGTATGTTTGTAGACCTCGCTCTGCTTGTTATTATACCGATAAGAATTCCAAAATATCAGGTTAATGTCTTTGTGGAACTGCATTGGGCTTTGATAATGTTTATTGCGTAGGTTATTCTCGACTGTGCTCAGATCCATAGGCTCTTTAATGACTGTAAAGTAGTCCGGGATTTTTAACTATTCTGGGTCCACAGGGACTAGGAAAGGCCATGCGCTCGAGTGTTTTTTTAGATTCAGTAACAATTTACCGCATCCTTCGAGTTCGGGAATCGATTGGTGAAAAGAGCTGTCGGCTTCGTCTCCTGGCTCCTATTGAATTTTCTTAATGCGTTGACGTTTACTCAAAGGCGATTATTAATTAATACTTTGCTGGCTTGGTAATGGTTCTTATTTCTATAATATTTTCGTTGAAACAATATGTTAAGTTTGTTATTGCATTTCCAATACCTTTTCAAGAGGTTTGACTTTTGGTAGTTTGGGTTCTCTGTGTTCTCTCCGGTGAGTTTTAGTGTTGACTTGCACAAGAGCGATTCCTCTTGGTAGTTTTGCGCTTATAAAACAATGCTCGTCTTGAGTGAGGTGGAATTATTGTGGAGTAGTATGAGGCTCTTCGATCGGAATGGTTGCTTACATTAACAAAGTAACAATATTTTTTCGCAAATAATATTTATATGTCTATATGTTTTATGTATCAATGACAGTATTATTTTTACAATCTACAATCACTATAATATTATTCATCCGTGAATTGTTTATACATATGTGTAGGCCTGCATATAGTAACATTTTTCGATTTAATAACATAAGTATAAAGTAAAATCATTGATTATCAATCCATTCGGAGTCTTGGCTGATGGAGTTTTTTTTGGAAACTAAGGGAGTCTGGCAGTTTTATTAATATATTCGATCTATATCAATGTTCTTCTTCCTCAAAATGTATAACAGTTCGGTCATCCTGTTTTGCTTTTGCCGATCCTCCTCAATCTTTTCGAGCTGGAATTTCAGGGTATTTCGAAGTTTGTAATTTTCCTCAGCTGAATCGACCAACTGCTGTTCTTTCGTCTGAATCTATTTCTCAAGATTGCTAATCATCTAACTGATCTATTTATTATTTTGACTATATCTCTCATAAGATCGATCCATGGGATGGCTATGCAGATGAGATGCCTTGCTTCGGTGACTGACCATCAGATGCTTCCGATTGCTCTCGACAGGTTCGGTTTTGTTGGACAGAACGACGAGTGGCTCAATTGCGTTGGCGAGTTTCTTGAAAACAGAGTTCAGAACTTCGACGTTGATGCTCCGAAACTCTGACAAGAGGGCACTGAGACGGCGGCAATATTTGGTGGAGTCGTGGGTGGACTCCAGTACCACTTCAAAATTCTAGACCAGGAAGGAGTTGAGTCTCTGCTCAATTCGATACAGTGAAGATAATATCCGAGCGCTAATATCCTTGGAGACAGGTGGATTGTGCTCTTTTTTATTGGGAGTCGGCTATTTGGATCCAGATAAGCATGATTGGTAGAGCTGCGTATTGGTCTTTTATCTCTTCATCGTTACTTTAAATATTATGGATAGAAATAGGTTAATATAAAAACTGTGGTTAAACTTTCGATCATCATCTAAAATTGCTTTTTCTTCAAACAGACATTTTAATATATATAAAGGATAAATTTATATTGTCGATAATAAAAAAATCTAAAAATATGTATTTATAAAAAATACTAAGTTATTTTAGATTTTATATTTTTTATATAT
>JAHDVE020011865.1:0-12318 GCA_022606495.2 Halesus radiatus
CCTAGAAGGGAGGCATTTTAAACTCATAACGGACAACCGAGCTCTAACATGGCTAAATGAAGCGAAGAACGAAAGAGCCAAGCTCACAAGATGGGCTCTACTGTTGCAAGACTACGACTTTACCGTAGAACACTGTCCGGGAAAAGCAAACGAGCTCGCCGACGCGTTGTCCAGAAACCCAGGGCCAACGCAGATGGTACTCGAAATGGTAACAGGGAACACTCGAGAGAGCTATCCGGAAGTTGGAATATATGACGGCATAAACCAAATAGACTCGGAGGAGGAAGAAGAACAACAAACCCTAGCAAGTGCGGTAAAATTAGGACAACCAACAGATCGAGAAATACGGAAAAGGATAGGTCGTTGGAACACCCTAAACGATAGAGAGATTCTGAGCAATGCCATTGACATCAAGCACTACACAAGGTACAACGTTCACCGAGGAGTACTCTGGAAAAGAGACGAAAGAAAGATGGATAGATTGGTTGTCCCTAGAAATACAATTCCAAAAGTTTTGGAAGAATATCATAACTCGGACACGGCAAACCACCCGGGAGCAGCAGAGACAACGAGAGCAATAGCAGCGCACTACTTCTGGCCGGGAATGAACGAAGAGATCCGCAGACTAGTACGTCAGTGCATGACGTGTGCAACATCAAAACGCGGCCCAAATAGACCCGCCGCTCCTCAAGGAGGCACAAAACCAAACAAACCATTTGAAGTGGTCGCTGCCGACATCATGGGACCATACCCAAGAACCTTACATGGAAATAGATTCATACTCGTGGTAACAGACTTATTCACAAGATGGGTAGAAGCATTTCCGATAAAATCAAGCAAAGCAAAGATCATAATCCGCCATTTAGAAACAGCAGTGTTCCCAAGGTATGGCTACCCGAGACGCATACTCACAGATAACGGACGACAGTTCATCCACCGCCAATGGCTGGCCGCAGTAGAAAAATGGCAATGTAATCATTGGACAACAGCCATCTACCACCCACGCTCAAACCCTACAGAAAGGAGAAACCAGGAGATCAAAAAAGGACTGAGAATTCTCCTCAGAGACTCACCTCACAACGAATGGGACGACAAACTGTCGGGAGTAATAATGACAACCCGAAACAGGCGGAACGAAGCAACAGGCGTATCACCCAGTAAAGCACTACTGGGATACGATATACCGAGACCAGGAGAGTGGCAGGCTTACCCAGACAACGCAGAAGGGGAAATTGTCTTACCCCACCAGCGAGAAATAGCAGATGAGAACATTAGAGTAAACCAAGCAGCGTACCAAGAGAGGTACGCCCCAGTGGCGGAAGCCTTGCTTATATACCACCAAGGAGAAGCGGTGTTAATAAAGGAACACCAGCTAACCGGGGCCCCAGAAGGAAACTTCGCAGGATTTGCACCAAAATGGAGTGGTCCTCATAAAATTATCACGAAAATAGGAAGAGGAAACACCTACTGGGTAGATAAAAGGGGCAAACATATTAAAATCCATGCAGACGACATAAAAAGGGCACCGGAAATCCAAGGAGACCGGGTGGACGATCCAAACAACGAAGTTTTGGCTCAAGAAGCCCGGGTGGATTGATACGAGATGGCAATGAGCTAAAACGCCGTTGAAAGAACTCGCCCGCCCGGAAGGCTCCGCTGCAGCCCCCAAAGGGATAAACCCCGTGCGCCATGCCGAGCCAATCACAAGCCGCCGGACGCCAGGGACGGGCGACCGAAGAAACCGCCGTCGAGTTCGACAGGCGGTCAAAAGGGGGGATTTTGGCTACAGAAGGCAGTTCTCCCGGAGCTGCAGACTCCCGCTGTTACCAGCAAATAGCTGCCAAACCCCCACCACGGACTTTCCACCCGTGGAGGGCTTACCTCGACTTACCTCCGGAAAGGAAAGTCACCGCGGGGTGAAGTTACCCAGTGCCTTTGTAAACTAAAGTCAACTCGGTGAAGTTACCCAGTGCCTTTGTAAACTAAAGTCAACTCAGTGAAGTTACCCAGTGCCTTTGTAAACTAAAGTCAACTCAGTGGAGTTACCCAGTGCCTTTGTAACCTAAAGTAAACTCAGTGAATTAGACACTCCATAGAATTAAGTCCAAGTGAATTCAGTGAAATAGACACTCTTTAATATTAAGACTTAGTACCTAGTGGACGTTATATGATTATTATAAAATAAACAAAGATTATACTACAACGAATTGTTTCTCTGAGCCCTATTGATATTCCCCACTTATCAAAATAAATTAATAAATAAATAAATAAATAAATAAATAAATAAATAAATAAATAAATAAATAAATAAATAAATAAATAAATAAATAAATAAATAAATAAATAAATAGAAATAAATAAATAAATACATAAATAAATAAATAAATAAAAAAATAAATTAATAAATAAATAAATAAATAAATAAATAAATAAATAAATAAATAAATAAATAAATAAATAAATAAATAAATAAATAAATAAATAAATAAATAAATAAATAAATAAATAAATAAATAGATAAATAAATAAACACGTAAATAAATAAATAAATATTTAAACACAAAAATAAATAAATATATATAAATAAAACAATAAATTAACATCTAAATAAATAAATTAATGATTAAATAAGTATGTAAATAAATAAATAAGTAAGTAAATAATTAAATAGGTAGCTTCGTGAGGGCACTATAATACTAAACTATGAACTAAGATACACATGTGTTATGGATTGATAAAAGCGGGTGAGTGAAGGGCCGAGGGTGGGAGATCAGCAGGTACCTTGCAGGGAGGGTCGTGTAATTTGTTTATTGGGAATAACATAAGAATTGGACTTTTATTTAAATTTATTTGGTTATTAATTAGTCTAACGCTCCTAAATTATCAAATTATCTGTTGACTAAAGTATAAATAAAAGTGATGTAACAAAGTTATTGTTTTATTTTTTAAATTATAATGTCACATCACCAAGTTACTGCTTCATATGAAAAAATAATTAAATAGGTATTTGCATTTTATTTTAGATGTTAAGTTCAAATGAACTAGCTATTGAAAAGGTAGGCTGATTACATTGACATTAGAACAATGTTAGTGTTAGTAGCATTGGTCATATATAAAGGTACCTACCTACAATGGAGGAGAGAACAAATTTCTTTTGGAAGATGAAAATGATTGACGTGAATTTTTAGCGAGGTTGGGAACGCGAAGAACAGTCGATAAGCTACAATAGAAAAAAATAGAAATCATTAAGTGAAGTCTCTTGTTTCAGGATATTTCACGTGTTTGATTGAATTTATTATTAAAATATATATGTATATTGTGGGATAAATAAATAAGCATTGAATACAATGTACTAAGATTTTTCAAATACATTATTTTCAGCTAAGCTACACAGATGGCCAAATAGCGTTATTCAATATGACCTTAATATTTCAGTACGCAAAAAAAGTTATTCAAACGAAAGCCGCCTCGGCATTACTGACCAGATGTGGAAAAACACACAAAAAATCCAGGTCATGAAATACTCGTTAGTGATGGATTTATATCAGATACCTATTTGCTTTGTGTGGATCGCGAATATGGAGGGAAGCTAAATGGTTCTCAATGTAAAACAGATTCATTCCTGCCTTCTATTTGTTTTAATACCATTCTAAATTATTTGTTTTTCAAAAGCAGATTAAGACTTTTAAAAATATACCCTTTGTTACTTTATATAGATGTTAGATTATTGAAAAATATACTTACGAATTTCTATTAATAAGCACATTAAACAGGTGAAACCCGTCATAAATTTCTGCGAGAACATTTTTTTTAAATTCCATCAATTTTGAGTCCCAGAACTCCGGATAAAGCTCGTCAAGCCGATACGCGCATAGATTGTTTTCCGCCTCTAAAAACCGTGAAAAGCACTCAGTATTTATTTTCAATAATCCTTTGTATCGCCTTCCGTGTCATACGTCATCGTGCGCCGAAAGCCTCGACGCTTACTTGTCACTAGAGTGGACGGGCGACGCTTTTTAATCAGGCGTCCATTTGCATTCAGCTGTCACGTCACGTGACGGGATGGGGTGAGCGGAGTAGGCGGCGAGAGAGGGACGGGGTACGTACTGTGGGGTGTAATCCTGTGTCGCCCATCGCCAAGGGATACAAACGGTCCGGATCGTTATCCGGTTTGAAGTGTAATAACCGTGCGACATGGGTCGTCAATGAAACCGGTAAAACCGTTTCGTTGAATGTAGGCATTTCTCCGGCGTGTATTAGAGAGGATATAGATATTTAAGTAGGCTTTGATATGAGTCTATGAAAAATTAGAAAGACGGGTAAAATTGAGCTTTGGCAACCGTGGTAATAAATAGCCCGTTAAATACGAAAATGCAAAATATTTTTTTATGGAAAATTCAAATAATTAGGTGTTTTGTTATCATAGTACCGCTGGACACCCTTAAAAGTTCTCACTGAAATTCGAAAACACTCACAAAATATGAAAAGTGATTTTCAATTTTGAAATGTGGAAACTTTTATACAATTTCGGTATAATATCATATTATCATCAATTTTATAAAATAACTACCTCATGTGTACCCGGCCTCGCTCGCGTTTTTTTTGCAACAAATGTATGAAGTTATGAATTCTTGCTTGTCTTTTGGGTGCCATAATTGATTTGACAGTGAAAGTAATGCCTTCTGACGACTATTACTAACTTTAAATAAAGAAACAATGAAACATTCATTTGAGAAAATTATTTCTTTCCAAACATTTATTTTTTTCTAAATATACCTAAATAATAAAGTCCTTCAGTAGGTACCTTCTTGTGTTTTCCATTTTGAAAATATTCTACTAAAACAAACCTTCTTCTTTTGAATGTGTAATCTGTGGCTAACCAGAGTGGTATATCTATGGGCTAACGTAAATACATCATGACGTGTTCAATGTTTTTCATACTAATTTTAAAATGTTATAGCAACAGTTTTACATATTGGATTTCATTCACTACTCTAAAGATTCACCCAATCGTAACAAACAGATTGCAATCTTTAGAGCATGGACATAATAATATTTATTTGAAACAAGCGTTATTTAACAAAAACATATAATGAAGCTTTGATTGTCCAACTAGAAACAATTCCCGTTTTAGGAAAGTCACATTGGCAACTTGGTTCATATTAATATACATATACATGAAAGAATATAAAAGAATCCATAAAGTAAATTTAAAAAAAAATTGAGTTGTTTTTTTTGTTGTTTTTAAAGTATTATATGCATTTTTTAGTTTAGTGTAGAGTAATAATGAATTATATATGAAGGTTTTATTCAAAATTGTACTTATCTATTAATCAGCATATGTTCGCTTTTGACCCTCCCTAAATTGATCAGTTTACGCAGTTTGTACTTTTCATTTTCCATGTATCGGGTGTGATGTTGAACAATTTTAGTTCTAAGTATGAAAATTGTCTCCGAGCAAAGGATGTCATGGTTTTTGTTGAAACTATTGGATTACTTCTCGAGTGTCTGGTTTCGTGATAGTGATCGAAAGATGGGTAGTGGTGACGTTGTTTATGTGTATGTAATACTATAATATAATTCTGTTCGTATTCTACTGGTATTTTATTGGAAGATGCTCTGAGGAACTAGCGTCATTGATCCCTTCGGCACCGGTGCATAGTCTGGAAACACGCAAACGCTCGCCCAACAGTTGCACATGGTTGGCATTCGTCACATAACAACGGGTCGCTTCTACGACTCGGCCTCTGTGTTTCCTCCCTCCTCCACCATGTGTCTCTTCAAGACCCAAGTTCATTCCTTCCTATCCTTTAAAAGACCCTTCATACAGCATCCCCCAAGATGATATAGGCCTCGAGGGAAAATATTTCCCTCAGGGCATCCTGTGTGGAATTACCGTAAAATAAAAAAAAATAAAAAATATGTATTTGAGAGAACATTCATGTCAAAGTCTGAACGATGTGTTGGTGGAGTCCATGATATTAAACATACTAATTTATAATCCTCAGAGTTTAATTTCATAAAGCACGATGAAAACCTTATTGTTTTAACAATATTGAAAACAGACGGCAAGAATGAAATTGGCATAGTGCTTCAGTGACTTAGGGGCAATCGCTTTCATATCATAACGAGACAAAGCCAAACTGCGAAATTAGTAAATTACGCCAATGCTTACAAAACATGGCAGCAAAACTGGAAATGAAACCGACCGGTCGGTGGCTTAATTGAAAAAAAATTGCTTCGGGTTCCCACCTATGCGCCATGGGTTCAATTCCTCGACAAGCATATTTCGCTTTTAATGATGGTGGTTGAAGATTTTCAAATATTGTTACGTTATTCATAATCCAGGAATCTCGCTTTAAAGAAAAAAAAACGTTTTAAAAACAGGTAATGGAAAATACCACAAACTCCGTTTTGCGAATTCTTTCAGTCCTGATAGTGGTATATTTAATATTCATAAATAATATTCCAATCAAAATAAAAAATATCGCAAAATAATCTTTCCCAAATTATTACCTAGAATTCACTAGGCTGTGCTTAAAGAAATCTTCACCTGTCTACTTCTGAGGAAAGTAACATCTTCATGGTGTGCTGTTTTATATTTGGTAAAAGGGAACATATTTAAGTATTATTTAATATAAATCAAATTTAATAATGTTATTATGAAGTTTTGCAACTATTTTTAATTGTTGTCATTGTGACAGCTGTTTCGGAATTCAAGGCCATTTTCAAACTGCAGTCAATCCACATTGTGACAACTTATTTATGTAATTTTATTTACTCCCACCCAATTCTAATTTGGACGGGTTTTTAAAAATATTCATCTATTACCGGTGAAACCGATGTAGTTAGAAAATAATTAAAATTTTCTATTCTATGGAATTTTTACGTTTAAAATGTGTTTTCACGTATTTAAATGAAAAGGTTTTCTTAATCAATTATTTTTTAAATGTGTTATATTATTTTGATAATTTAAACACGCTGAGAAGTGGTGAATAAAAGTGGAACCGCTCTCACAAAAACCAAAAACTAAAAATTATAACATAATTAAATTTGATTTACAAATTAATAAAAAAAAGTGAAGTGTAGTTGTACGAATTAAACACAAAAAACAATTAACATATTATTTAGGTACAATTAAAAAAATACAATACAATGGGAATGGTTCTTTTTCGTAACACCTTTTAGGATTTTAATCCGTTCATCTTATAAAAGTCACCCTAAGTATAATCGGGTGTAATTAAAATACCATCACAGCGTGGGTGAGGCGGCGGTGCCCCGGGGCTTTCCGAAAATTATTTTCTCTCTGAATACTTCAGGTGATACGAACTCAATACCCAAAAATAAAACCATTTAATTTAATATTCCCTGCGTTTATCATCCACCCAGAAAACATTTTCGGTGATAAACCATTAAAACAGTGAAAGATTTAATCACGGGCAAAAATCTTATTGAACTTTTAATGGAATTGCGGAAAGGGTTAAATAAATTTGTTGAATTTCAGGTACATATTTTTTGTCAATGTAACACTAACTCATAACAAAACACCTTTATTCACCGCGCTTTACATATTTTTAACACTTCATACAGTGAGTTCGACTTATTCAACTCAGCCCCTTATTATAATATCACACCTAAAATCAATAAATAACATTCACGCAATACATATTACTCTACACAGACTAGATCCTTTCTCCTCCCCTCCCTCCCATCATCCTAACCTCATAGACTAATCGTGTAACTTTTCTTTTTTACTTGAATAATTTAAATACTTAAGTGAAAACCTATTATTAGTTCATTTTTTATATATATTTACCAAACAGAACAATTATTGTAAACTGTTGGTTTTCCAAACAAAATAAAATTAAAATAAATATTTCTATTGGAAACTGTACATTATGTGTTCGGTTGATTTTTATAATTATTTATACTTCAGGTACCTTCGATTAAGAGGTAGAGTCCAACGCTCGTCCTGGTTCATATTTTCCTTGCTCGATAAACACACTTACCAACGAATAACATATAATTATTTATACTTCAGGTACCTTCGATTAAGAGGTAGAGTCCAACGCTCGTCCTGGTTCATATTTTCTTTGCTCAATAAACACACTTACCAACGAATAACATATAATTATTTATACTTCAGGTACCTTCGATTAAGAGGTAGAGTCCAACGCTCGTCCTGGTTCATATTTTCCTTGCTCAATAAATACACTTACCAACGAATAACACATAAATGTTCATTTATATATATTAAGATGCAAAGTTCGAAAAATTAAGTTATAAAAATAGAAAAAACCCCCAACACATTGGCGCTACATAATAGTTTTAATGGAAAAAGATGGAATTTGGTTCATTTTCCATAAATTTGTTTTTGAGGATTTTTTCAATGAATCATCTTGGACCCATCATTCTTAGACAAATACCTACTTTTCGAACTGTTCGATACCTTCACAGAATAAAAAAATATCTTCCTTATGATTTTCAAAGAGTCAATGTGCGGTGATTTTACCAGTAATAAATATCACGTTTAGACAATTTTTCCACTTGTTGAAATAGTAACTCACGAAGACACAAAATTTTCCTTGGCTGTTGAAGGGTTCTGTACCATGTAGGAATATTACAAATCATAATTATACATCATTGCAAATATATCCGAAAGCACATTGGTGAATCAATTGGACCGAGTCATTCAGGACAAAATGAAAATAATAAAAATACTTTACAAAATCGACAACACGCTTGTCGAAAACTCTGTAAACGTGTTCCGTATTGGCGTGGTAAAACCAAATAAAATCAGACCACTGAAAGTTATACTCAACGATCCGTCGCAAGTCTTAAATATATTGCGGAGAAAAAACATAACATTGTCAAACACTGAATATAATTTTTTTCCTACCAAACTCCGTTACAAAGGCAATATCTTTATGATCTCAGAAAATCCCTGGCAAACCGTACCCTGAAAGGAGAAGTAGGACTGGCAATAAAATTTATTAATAACAAACCATCGATAGTAAAAAATGTCTCAAAAAACCTAATCCCATAAATGGATGCTGCCGAAGTAGCCGAAAATGCCGGACCAAATGCCCTGAAAAAATAAAAATCTACTACCAAAATACAAGAGGACTTCATACGAAACAACATGATCTTAAAACAGCAGCACCTTTACACAGACATGATATATTCATCCTTACCGAAACTTGGCTAATCCCAGAAATAAAGTCTCCAAAACTTGGTTTTACGAACCACAAGATATTTCGGTGCGACAGAAACTCAAAATCTAGTACCAAATCAAGAGGAGGCGGAGTTCTGATAGCAACTAAGGAAACATTATCAGTAAAAAAACTAAACACACAAAATAGTAATAATAATATTATTACCCCCATGGAAAAAATCATCGTTGGAACTATATACATACCGCCAAACTCTGATATTCAAACATACAAGAAACACTGTGAAGACATTGAATTTCTCATTTCAAAACATCCTACATCTAAAATTATTATCGTCGGTGATTACAATCTTCCCAATTTGAAATGGAATTTTAGTGACAATGGCAATATTATAAACGAAAGTTGTAATGATCCAGCACGTGAAGTGATAGATACGATAAACTATTTGAATTTACATCAACATAATTTTGTGTACAATACATGTGACCGCCTTTTAGATCTAGCTCTCTCTAACTGCTCTAAAATGTGCGTTGAAAAGTCAAACGATCCGCTCGTACCGCTGTATAGTCATCATCCTCCCCTACACGTTACAGTTAATATGTACATATACAAACCCACATTGAAACAAACAACACTCAACTTCAAAAACGCCTATTACGATTCTATTAATTACCAGCTCACTGATTGGAATTACCTGACTGATGATAGTGATATCGAAGAAACCTTAGAAAAACTTTATCAAACACTTTCCAACAATATAAAATCTTATGTACCATCGTATGTACCAAAACACAGAACATATCCAATTTAGTTGTCAACGGACCTTATATTACTGCTTAAACAAAAAAAAAACAGTTAAACAAAATTTTTAAACTAACTCACCTAATCGATGACCACTCAAACTTTTCAGCAACTAGAAAAAAATGTAAAATACTATCCAAACTGTGCTATAAAGCACACATAACCTCCACTGCGAAAAATGCACTGGAGACAAAAAATCTGTGGAATTTTGTCAAAAAATTAAACAATGAAGGCTCAGACTACCCCCCTACAATGCACTATGATGGAAAAATAGCTAATAGCACCATCGACATTGTTAATTTGTTTGCGGATCATTTCCAAAGCGTATACGAAGACGAAATATCTGAAAATAAAATACCATCATATACATATCATAACACGTTATATTTAGAGAACTACCACATTACACGAGAATCCTGCCTAAATACAATACTTTCCCTTGACCCCAACAAAACTGCAGGCCCAGATAACATTCCACCAATAATTTTCAAAAAATGCGCATCAACAATATCAAGTCCACTTACCATATTATTTAACCATTTACTTTCTTCTGGACATTTTCTAACTCGTTGGAAATCTAGTTATATAACCCCAATTTTAAAAAAAGTGATGACACAGACATAAAAAACTATCGTCCTATATGTATACAATTAGCACTCCCAAAATTTTTTGAATCCATTGTTCTCGGCGTAATTTATCCATCAATACTCAAAGTAATTGATAAAAAATAACACGGGTTCGTCAGTGGAAGATCATCTGCTACTAATCTATTACTTTACCAAAACTATATTACGGAATCCCTCACGAATAAAAAACAAGTTGACAGTATCTATACAGGCTTTTCAAAAGCATTCGATAAAGTATCCCATAAATTATTACTTAATAAATTATATGCACTAGGACTTAGAAACAACATGCTGGATTGGTTCTCAAGTTACTTATCTAACAGAATCTTGTTCGTCAAAATTAAGTCTTTAAAATCTAAGGTACTTAATGCAACTAGTGGTCTGCCGCAAGGAAGTCATCTCGGTCCCATTCTATTAATAATAACTTGTTTCGACGATGTAGAAGTTCTACTTTTTGCCGATGATATTAAACTATACAAAGAAATATCCAAAATTAGAGACTGCATAATCTTACAGTTAAGCATCGATAAATTACATAATTGGTGTATCGCTAATAACTCATTTCTCAACGTTGATTAATGCAAGACACTGACATTTTGTCGAATCAAAACCCCGTTATCATTTAACTACGCTATAGATAACAAAATCTTGGAAAAAGTCACCGAAATTAGTGATATCGGAGTTTTGTTTGATACACAATTAAATTTTGTAAATCACATACAACATATAACTACTAAATTAATGAAGACATTGGGATTTATAATTAGAACTATCAAAGACTTTGATTCGCTGGAAGTTATAAAAATCGTATATTTGTCATTAGTGCGCAGCATTTTAGAATACAATTCAATAGTGTGGTCCCCATACTATCTCATTCATATAAAAAATATTGAAGGCGTGCAGCGAAAATTTTTATCTTTTATTAACTTCAAACTACACATACCAATACAACACATAAACTATACATTCTTGCTAAATACAATCAAAATACGTACTCTAGAAAACAGAAGAAAAATAACAGACTGACTTTTTTATTTAAAATTATTTATTGTGTATTAGACTGTTGTGAACTCCTGCAACTAATCAACTTCAAAGTACCTCATCGACAAACTCGGCAAAATATGTTATTCTGTAAAAATAATTCTGGGACTAACTACCAAATGTATGCATCCATTTCTCGTCTACATATACTTGGTAATAAGTTCACCTCTGCTATAGATATATTTAATATAAGTTTACCCATGTTTAAAAGATACCTGAACGATATTTTTATGTTGCAACAATTATAAGAGCATCGCATAAGAGCTGTAGTTTAATTTTGTTTTTTTTTTATAAATATTATCTTTGTACTCATCTACAATCCAAAAACTTGTTCCTCTTTTTTCTTTCTATGTATCATATACTATATTAGGTATTATGCAATTTCATACATTTTTACATCATCCGAAATATAAAAACACAATGATTTTCACAATGTAATGCACTCATATCACTCGTATATTATATTATGCAGTTGTGTATTATGTATCATGTAGATCAGGCTATTACTATTTTTATGAAAAAAAAGGTAGTATCTACAAATTAAAAACCTTTCCCTTTGTAACTTCTCTGTGTCACGCACTTATTATTATACCTTCATTTATATTATAAATATGTTACACTTATATACCAACTATGTATGCATCATGTAATTTTAATTTCTGTACACATAATCATTT
>JAHDVE020011866.1:0-14402 GCA_022606495.2 Halesus radiatus
GACCTGCACAGCTGTAGTAGATTCACAGGCGCCCGTTTCTCATCATTACTCGTATAAGATGTCGAATTACTGGATATGGTTCAACTTTTCGTTTTACTGAAAACAAAATAAATTTATACCGCCATTTTTGTACTGAGATTTGATAAAATGATACTGGTATTCAACTTTAGTAAAATATGATTATGGCAATAATTTTTACCGTATTTTTCAACCCAGTGCTACATATTTATGGCATCGCAATGCGGGTTCACATCGTATAAATATTTTATTTAATATCAACAATGTAATATACCACAAAGCATGATTACATGTCACAGTTAGCTACAAGCATAAGAATACAGAACAAATAATTTTATAAGGTAACTATTAAATGTGCCATTAGGTCGTACATCAGAGAGTTTATAAAGAATAAAAGTTCATGAAGGATATAAAAGTAAAAGATATGCGTACATATAAAACATATAGTAAACTTAAGCTATATTAATATTGATTGAAAATATATGATAGTGTAGCCTTCTACTTACCTTCCGTGCAGTTAAACAGATTCGCTACATTTCCGTAAATATTATTAACTTTATGTAATCTAATTCTACTTACTATATTGCGTAATGCGTAAGGGTCCATTTTTGAACTCTTATCTTACAAATATTATATACTTGCGCAGACCTGTGAAAAATAATAAAAAGTATTTTGTGTGAACCACTAATAATAATAATAATCAGATGATTTTTATAATGCCGTTTTTTTGTGAAAAATCAGCTAAAGGGCGCTGTACAAATATTACTCCCTATTCGTATATTATATTCTTATGTTACATCTATTCTATGAAGTTTTTTTTTTGTTTACATTTATTTTCTCTTTTTGGGCAGGCTATCATTACACATTATTTATAGACCATATAAGGAGATGCAGTTAAATTATCAAAACTAAATACGGCTTGGTCTAAGTTTTTATACATGTTAAATTGAAAAAAAGAAGCTAACTGTATTTATTCCTAACGATGCAAGACGCTAATACAAATGAGAGAGTGATTGTTTCCATTATATTCAATAATGTATTTAAGCTAAGACAATGAATTATTATCCATATATTTTTAGGATAAATAACACAGAATACTCTTAAAAGGGGTGAGCGCGGGGGAGGACGGTGACCGGGGGGACTGATCCATAGGACCCTCAAATCTTCTTTGTCTTGTTGGTGTTGGTCTGCACGTGCGCCCGGTGGCGCTTATCGGCCGGCTTCAGGATCGGGAAGGAGCACATCAGCGTGTCGTCTACTGACATCGTTGCACCTCTTTAATATATAAATAACAGCATGTTTCAGATGCGAATTCCCTTTCAGGAATTCCCTAATCGGGATACACAGTAAACTAAGAAATAATAACAAGTATATAATACAAATACAAATAATTACGAATATAACTGGTTTACAATTAGATATATTCGAAATTTCTAAATTAGAAAAAGTGTTAATAGTAAATTAAATAATACTGATAATAATTTTTTTTTTAAATAATTTTTTATTTACACATTAATACATAAATTTAGAATATTAATAATAAAATTTATAATAACAATAACTATTATTATTATATTGTTTATGCCTTGATTTTTTCTTAATTTTATTTAAAATTAGTAAAATTAATTTATTATTTAATATTTTAAAATATTTTTTTTTATGTTTTCAATTATTAACATTTTTAATTTTTAGTTACCCACTTTCATCACTCATTGTTAATTTTTATTTATGTTAGTAATTTGTCTAGTCATTATTAATTCTCTATGTTTGTTATTTGTCTATGCATGTCATTATTTATTAGTATACTGTGATACCTAATGAGGGAAGTTTCGCTTCTGAAACATGTTGATATTTATATATTAAACCGTGTTTTACACAAAATATTTCTTATTAATTCTGTTAATAATGACACCACAAAGTAATTTTACATTTATTGAAGAAAAAAATAAGTATATGTAGTTTAAAATAAAATGTGTACATATTTAAAAATAAATAAATTGTTTCGGCCTAGAACCGAACCCCGAGCAACTGCTCGATGCTGACCATTGCACCGCCAAATATTGTAAGAACGGTTGAATATATTTTTTTTAATATACCTACTGAAAATAAGAATTACGTATTTTTAAATTTTAAAATTACATGCGAAATAACATTTTTAATTAAGTAATTAGTATTTAAGAATTAGTGTTACGCACTCCGTCCTCAAATCGCAACGGAACTTGCGTTGTTTAATAACCATTTAATAATCAATTGTGCTTTTTGAAAACCATGTGCATGCACGCAGTTGTATATTTTATCCGTATTTTAAATTTATTTGCTATACTTCACCGAGAAAGACACAACTGTATCCGGTACAATAGCTAAGTAGCTTTAAACCCAAATAAATTGGTGAAGGTCAAATACAAACTTGTAATGTGGACGTTTATGTAGCATTTCCTCTGGTAACCGCATTTTTTCCAAATCAAAGCCTGTACCTGGCCGTTCAATTTACGAAATTAAAATCTACATTACAAGGCACCACCAACCCTTCAAAGTCACCAGACAAGACCCTTTTATGTATTCGTTTCTCCAAATGTTAATTAAATGTAGAAGTTTCTTCCGGCCGCGGCTCAAAGTAAAGAACATCTATTAAGTTAGGGCTGACATACCCGCAAGTGCTATCTACCCGGGCCTTTGGATAATATACTCATAACTTGACATCACTGAATATTAATGAATTCCATCTTTCTGGGAAGCTTTCTGCTGATGGCGATTTTAATGCGAGTGACTTCAACTTGCGAATTAGATTTAGAAAATGGGAAATGCCTAAACAAACCTGTTGGCAACTCGTTCCTCTTCATGACAGGTATGATCAACGTAACGCTTTTGCCCCTTTGTATTAAGAACTGATTATTTAAACATGTTCAAGTAAAGTTTTGTTTGCAAAATGATTAACAGTTTTAGCAATTCTTTCCATATATCAATTACATGTCGTTCAACGCTACCATTGTTCAAATTATAATTGCAACACTTTATGCTATATTGAAAGTTTTTTAAATCAAATCTAAAATGATTTTTTGTCTGTCTGTCTGTCCTCGATTTTCTCGATAATTACTTGACTGATTTCGCTGACAATATCTCAGTTTGTTTTTATTAGTGCCAGGAAGGTATAAAGAACATTGAACTATCCATGTTTTATCTAGGTTAGCCCATAGATATAACACTCTGGTTAGCCACAGATTACATATTCAAATGAAGAAGGTTTGTTTGGGTAGAATATTTTCAAAATTGAAAAACACAAGTAGGTACCTACTTAAGAACTTTTAAAAAAAAAAATGTTTAAACAAAAAAAATTTTAATGAAATAAAATTTTCAAAAGTATGTTTTTTGTTTCTTTATTTAGAGATAGTAGATCGCTGTCAAATCAATTGTGGCACACAAACGATAAGCAACTGGAAGCAAATCCCGTTTTAGGACAGTTAAATTGAGAAGTTTAGTTCATATTAAGTGCCATTATACAAAAAAATGTAAGAGAAAAAAGCGCCCTTGAGGTGATTTTCTCACGAAAACGGCGCTATAGAAATAATCCATTTATTATTATTATTAAGAATTCACAACTTTATAACTTCTGAAAAAATAAATAATTATGAGCAAGGCCGAGAACACATCAGCTAGTCTTTGATAAATTTGAAATATCAAAAACTTTTTATGGTATTATTTTTTTTTTGGGACACCATTTTTATAATACGACTATAACATAATTAATATAGATATTATGTATCTGTTAATTACTATATTAACCAGCACGGCTATTTAGATAAATCTTCCCATTGCAAGTTGTATCATACACCTATTATGGCACTTAATGAGTTTTATCCCCGAGGGGAAGAAATGAGGAAAAAAGAAATTTATTTCTAATCAAACAATAAATCTAAATTAGTATTTGACATTTTTCTATAATGTCAAAATATGTTTCCGAATAAAAAAATGTTCTGTATTTGTATCACACAAGCTTACATAAATTGATAGTTTTTTTTTTCCTAATGATTTAAGTTCGTTTAAGTTGGTATGTGTAAATTAAAAATAAGTTTTAATTTTATTTATTTGAAACATTCATTATTAAACAATAAAATGTAAGAAAGCTTTGACTGCCCAACTGGAAGCAAATCCCGTTTTAGGACAGTTAAATTGAGAAGTTTAGTTCATATTAAGGCGATGCAATGGGAAGTAATGCAAAATCAGGTGTTTTCGGTTTGAGAATTTGATGGCCTAGAAATATCGTAGACGATTTAATTAAATACTTCAAGTAGAACACACCTTGACCTTTCGTATAACCGTTCATTTTTTTGTTGCGCCTTTTTATAAGCCTAGAAAAAAATAAAGTATCAGACATTAAAAAAATGTTTAAAGCGCAAACTCTCCTACTTACGAACCTCTTTTCCGATGTTGTCCTATTGTTCATTATGGTAAATTAAGTTTTTTAGAATATGACCGTAAAACATTTCAATAATTATGTCTGAGCTTTACAGAATAGAAGAAAACAAGCATTTTGGTGATGGTTTTTTTCCGTAAATCGAAACATGCGGCCGATGTTAAGCGGGACTTTCGATCTTGTTGCCACCTGCATAAGGAGCGCGTGATTTCGGTGAAATTTTAGCCGGTGGATGGCCTTAAGTGCCATTATACAAAAAAGTGTAAGAGAAAAAAAGTTAATATTGACACAGTACGGTGATATATCCAGAAAAAGTGTAACAATTAAGCGATGTGTAGAGAAAAAAATATTAAATATATTTTATTCAGCAAGTACAAAAAGTAACTTTAGTAAATTGTTTATTACCAAATGTTTGTCCTTTTTCCTTTCCTTTGTTAGGGTTTTTAATCAAGTTAAGATCTTTTCCCAAAGAGCACAAATAATGTAACATAAATTCAGTAAAGTAAATCAAACCATGAGTTGGTAATAGTACTAAGAGCAATAAGGCCAAAGCGATGTAATTATTAAAGAAAAAATTAAACAATTAACTCTCAGTCAGCATATTTTCGCTTTTGACTCTCCCTAAACCAAGAAGCCAAACATAGACCAATTCTTATGTATAATTGTTTCACATCGAGAACAAAGAGCACTAGGGATGTTTCAAAGTGCATTCCAGCCTTACTATTTATGAATAATATAATTTTGAAAGTCATCTATCTTAGGGTGTGGACATTTTAATTTTACAACCCTCTGTTAAAAGAATTCGTTTCAGGGTAGCTGGGGCACGAGGCTTTACGCGTGACCTGCAAACTGGAATTTAAACATTTTCATCTGTAAACAAACAAAGGCAATCCTCTGCGCCACCAAGTGCGACCCGAAAGTACCCATTTACGTTTTGTTGGGTAACTACCCGCGGACTCTTTCAGAATTTCCATCCATCCACCAGAAGTCTTATTTTGATAAATGAAAAGTTTTCCAAAAATCCCAGCTTTAGCGGATTTAGGAAAGAAAAGCCGCGCACATTGCGCATTTTCCAAAATGGCAAAACGGCTCCGGAAACTGAGCCAAAACGGATTCGGTAAAGTGAGCTACGTCGTATCTTTAAGGGTTATTTAAGGGGAGATGGGATAATTGATACATCTAGGATTATTGTATATCCTTTCTGTATCAGTCACATGATAAATGAGTATAATATCTGAAGGATTTCCGCAGCGAGGCCTTATTTATAGCCCGTCAAGTTGGCTGCTTTCGGTCTCAGGATATTAGGGAAACTAAGTGCTATTTATTTATCATGACAAATATTATATTGACTGAGAATAATAACGCTTTACTTTTCTTCCCCTAGAAGAACTTTCCATCATTAGGGTGAAATCATTAGACTTATGACAGAATATGATTTGAAATGACGGATTAATTTATATTTCAGCTCGAGTCCTGCGCGAGGATGAGAAGCCATTAGATATTCTCCTTTCGCAGGAGAATGGAGTCAAGTTCATCCTTCGTTACGCAAATACTGGTAAGTTGTTTTATAATAATACTGGTCAAAACATTCCAAACCGATAATATAATCTATCCTATCTATTATACTTCAAATTTTTATTCAGAACTCCATTTTTTTACCTTTATTTACAATAACTCCATTTTTTAACCTTTTTTATATTAACTCCACACAGGAGGCCCTGAGGAAAATTATTTCCTTAGGATCTCTATGTTATATTTTTAAGGAAAGGAAGGAGGGCAAGTTCTTAGAATGAAAACGGTATGAAGGCTGGGTAGGAATCTGGAGGTCAGAATGTTAAGGAGTGACGGACGCATTAATCCATCCCTCCTACTGCGGCGTACGGCGATGGGTCTAGAGAGGTCAGAGGATCTCCCTTAACCTTAGACGCAATCGCCGCCAAGACACCAAAAACCCAGGAACCCCTGCTCAGTCACTTGCCGTAGCGAACCACTTGGGGTGACTTATAGCAGAGGTGTTGGTTATCTAATGAACGGTTATAGGGACGGCGTTACTCATACCCGCAAGCTAGTTAACACTCCAATAACACTTTTGATTTGAATCTGAGATACCACTTGAATTTGCAATTCAAAATAAAATTCGTTATGCGACTGAGCACTCAAAATTGAACATTACCATAAGGCAGAAATTTAAAATACGAGTAAGTAAATCAAATTACATGTTTATGTATTTATCGCGTTGTAATATACTCGTAAAATAAAAAAAGAAATCCGGTGATTTAAAAATACATATAATAATTCAATTGAAATTACCATATATTTTAGCAGACACTCTTTTCTAAGAGCTTGGAGTTCTGAGGGAACTTCCCTGGTATAAACTGATTCCGGGAAATCTTAAGATTTGAGAAACGAAGCAACTCATTGATGCTACTTAGTATTTATGTATTTTAAAAAAAATACTTCTCTAGCGCTTTATATTTGATTCATTCTGGTCCGGAAAACACTTTCCGAGTAAGACGAGCATTAGTCTTATTAAAATAGTTCAGTTTTCCTTCCTCGGGAAGCCATTTATTCACGTCTTCTCGCCTTCAGCCACCTGTTGTTGGGCGGGAGATTGATTGCTGAGCCTTTCAGTCCCGTGAAAGCCTTAAATATGCCGTGAAATGGCGTGAAAGCCTCCGTGGTAACGGATTCCGTTTAGCCGTTAAGTGGGTAAAAAAATTAACAGATGGAACCCGTTTTTTTGACTAAATAAAGAAATTAGGTTAAATGGGACTTCCGTTGAAAGGTTTTCTTTGCTCAAAAAGTATTTAAGTACCTAAATGTTGCTAATGAAATAAAGTGCCCGCTCTCTAATGCTTGAATAGAGGAAAGATAATGAAAAGCTTATTTTTCTCCAATTTTCTTTTTCAATTCTAATAAGTGTAGCCTTCATTTGTGTTGACGGCGAAAAATAATTTGAACTTCGGAATGTGAACACTAAATACAAGGGTATATTCTGGAAAAAAACGTTCAACGCTGAAATGAAAAATGTTCGTAGGTTTTCGTGCGAAACGTATTATTAGTCATTGCTAACACAAACCAACGGTCCGTGTACCATTGAGTATCTAGGCAGAGTTAATGAGAAGTCCTGAACAAGACCACAGGCTATAGGATGCTTTGTATTTTTAAGCAGTTTTTATTTTATTATTTCGAGTAGTTATAATTTCTTCAAAAGATTGGCATTCACTTTGTGACGTCATTATTAATAAATGAATTACTTTGTATTCACCACTTTATTAATATATACATGTCAATATGTTTCGAAAGCGATGCTTTCCTCGTCAGGAATATGCAGAATACTAAAAAATAATAATGTCAAGTATAGACAAATGATAAACATAGAACACAATAATTATTCCGAATTTGCCAAAAATATTTTGGAAAGCAATCAATCATTTGATGTAAATAAAGGTTTAAAAAATTTACATACAAATACAATCGGTTTACAATCAGACAATTTTGAAATTTTAGATATCAGAAAGTGTTAATAGTGTAATAAATATATATATTTTTTTAAATAGCTTTCTCTTGAATTTATGTTCGTTTTAATATTAATAATAAATAATAAATGAAAATTAATTTCTAAAATAAATTTGTTATTCATTGTTTAATAATATTTTTTATTTACATTTTTGACTAATTATTACTTACTTTAATCAATTTTTGTTTATGTTTATCAATTGTCTATACTTGACATTATTATTTTTTAGTATTCTATATATTCCTGTTGAGGAAAGCTTCGCTTTCGAAACATGTTGATATACATATATATTAATAAAGAGATGGTAGAGCTGTTGGACACAAGAATGAGTCGTAGAAGCGACCCGTTCTCATTTGACAATTAATACTAGTTCCTCAAAGGATATTCCATTAAATTATCGGTAGAACAAGGACAGCGTTCCTACCTGACGTCTGTGCTCCAAAAATTGCAATACGTTTGTTAACATAGGCGAATCTATCAAACGGACCGCCCGTTTCTGCAGTGTCAAGGGTTGTTTTCAGATATTTTATGGCTCCCGACCAGAGGTGGCTGCCAAATTCTACAATGGAGTGCACTTGCGATTTTTAAAGGGTCAGCAGTTGTGTACTATTAAAGTATTTGCGGGTTCTGTACGATGCGCCCAGCTTCTGAGAGGCTAACTTTACTCGGGCTCCGATGGAGCCCCCATACATGAGCTGGTCACTTAAGGTTACATCAACCATATCAATAGAGTGCTTATTGGGAATATTGCTTCCATTAAAGTAAACGAGATTATCATTTCGATCTCTTTTAGACTTAATCAGTTTTAATTTTTATTTCTTTGGAAAGTATATATATATTTTTTTTAAACTATATAACTCTGTACCAGATATTCTTTTTGGGCTCAAGACATCATGATGTTTTTTTGAGATTTCACTAACCTATTCCAATATTCTGGAAAAATGCTTTCTTCTGCGTGGTATAATACCTACTCCGAAATACATTTTTGGTCGATAGAAGGAGTCGTTAGCGTATTGTCAGTTTGGGCAGTGACAAACACTTGCCTGGAGCCTTTAGCAAAGATCCAGAAACTAATCGTGCAGGTGATTCTTAAAGTTCCATTAAGGGCGAGTACTGATTTTATTTTTAAGAAACTAAATATTCCCAACTTGAAAAATACGTATTCAAAAATATCCAGTTGCATTAATTTAAAAACATCCATATGTTTGAAGAAAGATGAAACACTAGACATGTAAAATCTTTTAATATTCCAGTTTGTAAAACATCTTACGGACAATGAAATTTTAAATACAATACTATTAAGCTATTCAATTCCCTACCCAGTGACATCAGGAATACGCAAAACAAATGTTCCTTTAAAAGGAAGATCATTGATAACCTTCAATAAACCTGTCAGCTTCTAAATTCTTTTATAGGTACCTTTAAATTAGTATATATTTGATTTTTTGTTGTTATTCAATTGCCATCTCAACACAAGCGTTTCAGCCGATGACAGAATATATATGTGTGATAAATAAATATATATGTAATAAATTAATTAATTTTTTGTTTGTATTCACCACTTTATTAATATACACAGATATCATGTTTCAAAAGTAATGCCGTCTTCATCAGGGATATATGGAATACTAAAAATAATAATGTTAAGTACAGACAAATGATAAAAACAGAACAAAATAATGTAAGAATAGATAAATTATAAACATAAACAAAAATTGATTAAAGTAGGTAAGTAGTTAATCAAAAACGGTAATAAAAATTATTATAAAACTTTGAATAACAAATTTATATTAGAAATTAAAAAAGAATTATTTTTATCATTATTGATATTAATATGAAAATAAATTCAAGAGATAACTAATTTTTTTTTTTTTTTATTATTTATTAAATTTAATTGACTATTAACGCTTTTTCTGATTCCTAAAATTTCAAATTTGTCTAATTGCAAACCGGTTTTATTTGTATGTAAAAATTTTAAACCATTATTTATATCAAATTATGATTGGTTTTCAAAATATGGTTGGCAAATTCAGAATACTTGTTTTTATTTTATGTTAAATTTCTAGAAGTCTTTCATATCTAAAAATAGTTGCAATCATTACAAATTAATTTATATTCCCCCAAATTTATTATTATTATTTTTAGTATTCTACATATTCCTGATGAAGAAAGAATGGCCTTCGAAACATTTAGATATCTGTGTATATTGAAAAATAGAAAGTACTTTTTTTAATTCATTTATTAATAATGACGCCACAAAGTGAATACCAATCTTTCGAAGAAATTATAAATATATATGCAATAAATAAAATAAATAAGGTCCAAAATGTTATTTCGCGAAGAGCGCGGTGTGTGGACACTCTGAAAGGTTATTGAATTATATCGTTGTTGAGGAACGCACTCATCGATATGTATACCTACCGCCGTCGTACATCGTAATATTGGAACTGGTATTATTTAAACCTTTATTTTACTTCTGTATTGTGACTGATATGAGTGCAGTTCCGAAGTGTTATTCCGAGCTGCAGCCTGCTATGTGTGATAGCCAAGCTCTGATAAGAAAGAGCTGCAGCCTGCTGCGTGTGATAGCCAAGCTCTGATAAGAAAGAGCTGCAGCCTGCTGTGTGTGATAGCCAACCTCTCATAAGAAAGAGCTGCACCCTGCTGGGTGTGATAGTCAAGCTCTGATAAGAAAGAGCTGCAGCCTGCTGTGTGTAATAGCCAACCTCTCATAAGAAAGAGCTGCAGCCTGCTGGGTGTGATAGTCAAGCTCTGATAAGAAAGAGCTGCAGCCTGCTGTGTGTGATAGTCAAGCTGCAGAAGAAGAAGATTGTTTTAGTTTTGGTTTCAATATTGCACCTTTTTTTTATTTCACACGACCTATCTCTATTCTCGAAATAGAAAGAGTGCAAAGAGGTGTATGCATTACTTTTACATGAGAGAATATATGTATATAATCCATTCCTATATCCATCCAACAGGAATGCTTTATTTCAACACCTTAGATTATTATTATTATTAATATTTTTAGCCAAACATTTTTTTAAGTTAACATCTGGAACTATATATGTAATCCACCTATATTTAAAGAGGTAAACTTATATGTTCCTAACAAGCATAATCGTGGGAGAACCCATGCACTCTTCTATGCTCCCAAAGTGAGAATTATTTATTTTTTAGAACACGCCAATCAGCGACATCAAGACTCAACTACTCAACGATGCTGCATTGACCGTTGACATTTTCAATGTCACCTACAGGTAGTTTAGGTATCTTTTGATCGATGACATAAAATAGTTATAAAACTGTCCCCATGACTCTCGTTACCTTTTCTGTCAACCTTTCACTTTTTGCTTGATTATTATCGTCAGTATTGTTTAAATCATTAATATTCAATTTTTTACTAACTTTATTTATGTATTTGATTATTCGCCCATCGGGGCTCTTACACAGATTTTAGAACATAATATAAAGAGCTATCATAAGTACATAAAAATTTTAAACCAAACATAATGAACAATCTTTTTTAAACGTTTAAAGGTGACATAAAATGGAAAACTAAAACAATATTATAACACAAATCAGTAACGCTACATAGCGCAATATATAAAATTCATTCAGCGTTCATAAAAGTGCTGATATAGATGACGCTTTACTATATAAATGGAGTCAGCAAATATATCAACAACACCTTCAAACTTGTTGCTCAAATCATGCATCCTATTGGATAATGAATGAGACTGACAGTTGGCTGTGTAAGTGTTGCAGATAAATGTTACAGTTTGTCTTGTGTTCCTCGTCGGTATATTTAATTTATTAGTGGCGAGGATGGTAGGGCTGTCAATTAGGTTGTTAATGTCTTTCGTACTTTATCGTCCCTATTATTGGCGTGATTTCCTGGAATTTATTAAAAGTTTTCCGTGTTGGACCGTGTTTCTCCCTCAATATTAACCCCGAGAGTGAGGAACTATGGATATACGAGTAGCTATTTAGTCAACGTCTAACGCGTAAAGGAATGCCGTGTGGAGTGACGTCACTTGTTCTTGATTTTGATTGATTATAGCTACGAAAATGTTGATATGTAAAATAAAACAGTGCCTATCCATATATTTACAATCCCATAGGTTCCTGTTTCCTACAAGTATTCACCTAAATAATAATATCTAATTTATGTACGTTCACAGCATGTAGGAACAACAAATATAATGTAGGAACTGATACATTTAATAAAACTGAGTGCAAAAGAAGGTAGATTCCCCAACTTGTTAGAGTATCTATCTTTATTTCGTACGAGCACTCTCTGTACATTTTGGTTGGTAGCCAAGTACTTTACTCCGTTCGTACGTGTTACCTGCGTAGGTACTTAAAATTACGCAAACGACTACATATTCTGAATTGTAAATGTATTGTGCTACTCGTATTATACCTATCGTGGTTATATATACTTCTTCAACCTATATCTACGTATCTGTAACAATAATAACTGACCCTTTTGTAATGATGAATACAAGATATTATATTAGCATTTTATTTATAACTAGCTGTTCCGTACCCGGCCTTGCTCGGAATTATTATTATTTTTTTTTTGGTATAAAGCGAAGTTGTGAATTCTTACTTTTCGTTTAGGTGCTATAATTAATTTTAAAACGATCTACTATCTCCTAAATAAAGAAACAAAAAACATACATACTTTTATCATTTGTCAATACTTGATATTATTAGTTTTTAGTATTCTATATATTCCTGATGAAGAACGCATCGCTTTCGAAATATGTAGATATGTGTATATTAATAAAGTGGTGAATTCAAAATAATTTTTAATTCATTTATAAAAAAACATTAATTTGAAAACTTTATTTCAATCCAAAAAAAATAATTTTTTAAACATTTTTTATATTTAAATAGGTACCTACTTGTATTTTCATTTTTTAAAGTATTCTACCCAAAAAAACCTTCAAAAGAGTGGTATATCTATGGGCTAACCTAAATAAAACATGGCGAGTTTAATGTTTTTCATACTAATTTCAAAATGTCATAGCAACAGTTTTACATATTGTATTTCATTCAAATTACTCTCTGAACCTTCCCGAAACTAATCAGAACAAACTGCGCTATTTTTAGCCAAACCGGTCAAGTAATTTTAGAGAAAATCGAGGACAGACTGACAGGCAGACAGACAGACAGACAAACATTTATGTTTATATAAATACATATAGATAGATAGATAGATTAGTACTCTAATAGTACCCACTAGTTAGTTACCTAATTAGTATATTTTCAAGGGTAGTTACTGTAGCCTAATAGGTTTTCTGAAACTGTGTCCAGTGCGTGCAAAATTATATTTTTCCATGCCAAAAAATTATAATATAACGTGTTGATTTGGAGTGACCTGCCGGTTAAGTATGTTTATGTATCTGTTTGTATATAATAAGACAAACCCTATTAATTGTTTTTGTGTTCAATTCCTAGAACTCAAAAAAAAAATAAACCCTAGCAAGTAACATTTGTACAGCGTCCTTGGAGTTTTTTTTTCACTATTATTATTATAACCCTGAAAATGCTGGTCTAGGAAAAGCCATCAACGCAATAATAGGGGTGTTGATTCAGGGCGAGCTGTTGATGTTATTGGAAACATTTAAGGGTGTTGTAGAGCAATATAAGGCTGTATGGCTATGTGGGCTGCAGGAAACAATGGAGTTACAGGGAGGGTGCGGGGATGGTTTTGCATACAGATTGGGAGTTAATCATGCCTTTGAGCATGTGATAGGTGGACTTATTGAACCCCAAGCAGGCTGTGAATTTAAAGTCGTATCTACTTTGGGATGCTGAAAGATAAACACTTAATATACATTATGGGCACACGGTAATATCGCAACATGGCAGTGAAATAGACTATGGATTGATGATATTACTGTTCATGCTGAAATAAAATAAGTTTTTTTTTAGAAACTGTAGCGTTTCGAGTTACAGGTAGCACTGTATATGGCCGCAGAGATCTACTAAAAATGCGTTCCAAAAGGGAAATCACTTTTCTGTTATGCAATATATTTTAAATAAAATAATCTTCTTTTATAATTTTTTCAAACTCGTTATTAGAATTCTCTTTGTGGCGGCATTATTAATACATTAATTAAAAAAATATACTTTGTATTCATCACTTTATTAATATACAAAGATATCTACATCTTTCGAAAGCGATGCTTTCTTCATCAGGAATATATAGAATACTAAAAATAATTATGTCAAGTGTAGAACAATCACGTAAAGTAGAACATAATAATCTAGGAATAGACAAATTATAAACATAAACAAAAATTGATTAAAGTCGGGAAACAATAAATTAAAAATCTTAATAAATAATTATTATAAGACATTGAACAACACATTTAAATTAAAAAGAAATTATTTTTATTATTTATGTAAATAAATTTAAGAGGATTTTAATCTATAGGA
>JAHDVE020011867.1:0-45914 GCA_022606495.2 Halesus radiatus
CATCGAGGCGAGACATTGGCACCAATGATCAATAATTGGTGTTTCTTCATCTTCACATTTCACAACTGCATGTGTCTCTTGAGGTAATTTTAAGTTTGGACATTATTTGAGCGATTTATATTGTCTCATTTCGATGCTTTCTCCCATTCATTCCAGTGCGGGGATTTGACCCGAAAAACCGACCAAAACATCGTGATTACTCGAATTAGTCGCTCGGATACTTTCGAGTACCGAGATATTACACGATTCAGCTATGCTTCCGATGATTATCACCATAGTGGTGAAATGACATCGAAAGTGAACTAAGCTAGAATCATCGGAACAATCGATAGATACAACTTCTGTCTCAAACGACAATCAGGAACTCCAGCCAAAAATACGCATTCATATAGATCAACAAACGCCGATTCCGAATATATAACTTTTATTATTTATAATTACACGTAGAATTTATAAATCGTTATTTAAAAGTGAATAAAAAACCATCTCATCAAAACACCTTGTTATTTTGGTACCATTGCATTTGGAACATCTGACATCACGTGCGCATTCTGTTTTGGATTAGTATGGATGTTTTTATTTTTCGATTTTGTTTTGTATTTTAAATTGTACTGTAAGTTTTGGCGAAATTTAAACTTAATTTGGGTGACTTTACGCTCTATAATTGTTGTTCGAAATAAAAAAAAACTATCATTAATGAAATAAATTAGATTATTCATTAACAAACCAATTAACAATACGGATATTATGATAATTTTGTTGCTCAATACTATTATTATTCTTTGAGTTAAAGTTTCTAAAAGGGTACATAAGTTTATTACTTACGTTAAGTTATGGTTTACCATGAATAGAATATAAAATTATGTACAGTAAAGCTCATCCTTATTTTGACATTTGAGATTCTTATCTCAAAACCGACCGGACATAGATTTGGAGCGTTTTGGCGACCATTGAAAAATTGAAACTTTTTTGTATCTCGATTATACACATCACCAGTCCTGAGGGTGAAATTCAGCAGTGTGAAGTGACTTTCCAGAAAAAAGGTTTTTTTGTATTTACGTACAGCACTCACTCTGTGGCATTGACGTCAGAATTAATAGACTTGACCTAACGTATAATTTCGTGTAGCAATCACTTTGTGGCATTGACGTCAGAATTAATAGCCTTGACCTAACGTATCATTTCGTGTAGCAATCACGCTGTGGCATTGACGTCAGAATTGATGGACTTGACCTAACGTATCATTTCGTATAGCAATCACTCTGTGGCATTGACGTCAGAATTTATGGACTTGACCTAACGTATCATTTCATATAGCAATCACTATGTGACATTGACATCAGAATTAATAGACTTGACCTAACTTATCATTTCGTGTAGCAATCACTCTGTGGCATTGACGTCAAAATTAATAGACTTGACCTAACGTTTTTTTTTTTTTTAATTTAATGTAAATCAAATTTAATAATGTTAATTATTAAGATCTGCAAGTATTTTAATTGTTATTATTGTGACAGCTGTTTCGCCGTTTAAGGCCATTTTCAAACTCAAAAGAGATTAGAATTTAAAACTTCAAAGAGTTTGAAAATGGCCTTAAACCCCGAAACAGCTGTCACAATAATAACAACTAAAAATATTTTCAGAACTTAATAATAACATTATTAAATTTGATTTAGATTAAATTAAAAAAATATATTAAATGGAGTTCTACGAATTAAACACAAAAACAATTAATTAATTAACCTAACGTATCATTTCGACGGTTTCGATATCACACTTCAATTTAATAACTGTTAACATCATCTTCAATATTTATTTCCAATCTAAAAAAATTCAAATAAATAAATTCGGGCGTAATCTTGCAGTACATTGAAAGATAGCAGTCAAAGAATATATGGAAATTAATTGAAGATGATTTTAAAAGTTCTTAAATCGAAGTATGGTATCGTTAAAAGCGACGGAATAAGCAATAAGGTGGCATTAGCTCAGTTGGATAGATCTCTAGTCCTTCCTGGGTTCGAGTCCCAAAGGCGACCGTTGCCTTTTTATTTTATTTTATGTGTCTTTTCCGTTTCATATATCTATTATCTGCAATGATTAAAAAATATTACAATGAGTTTTAACTACGTTTATTGACCAAATCTCAATAGCTAGGTAATTCCCTCATTTTTTCACCTCCTCTCCTTTTCCACCTTTACAACATTCCCAAAATTGGGGTACCATTATTCCACTGACGCCCGGCAGTCGAAACTCTTATACCGTAATACATAAAAAAGCAAAAACTTACTGTTTCACGAACTTCACACACTCAAAACTGAGGAAAAGGTGCTGCAAATCTTCTGCTTCCCAGCCTTCCTCTTCCCCTCTCCTTCCCTCCCCACTTCCTTCAGCCTCTTAACAATAATAATGTATTTTCAGGAGCATTCATACATCGCACGCGTTTCTTTATAACTTTCTTAGCATCGAGCAAATAAAGATTATTCACAGACGATAAAGCATTTAATGCCTGCTTAGGCATGTACGTAATGTCACGGGCAAAGGAGAGGAAGAGAGGAGTAGAGAAGTGGAGCCAGAGCTAGTTACCGCGTCCTTACTTTAAGTGCGTTGAGATGCACCTTGGAATACAAACAAGTAAATGAAACCACACTTTGCCCGATCACACGGTTTCGATTAGCATATTGATGGCGAGACATACGTGATGAAAAAATTATTGCAACGATATAGAGTCAACTAGAACGGCTGGCCAAAATAAAAATAGGATCATTCACATGTTTTGACATTCTTACAATTTTACAATAAAAATTCGGTTATTCAAATTCCCAACACTGGAAATATTATAGTAATTAAGATTGTACATGTTTGCATTATTTTATTTTGAAAACCGTCGAAATTTGTTACTATGTTGTTGGATTTAGATTCCAAAATTATATAGTGAAATCGATCTAATCCTTCTTCGATTTTTTTCAATATAAAACACCAAAAACACTCGCCCTAAGGATGGAACGGTTGTTCCGAAACCGGTAGGCGTATAAAATAAATGTAGTTTAAACAAAGTTTGAGTGTTTCATTTGACCAAAAATGTCGATTACAGATGAAAAACAAAGTTCCTATTTTTATTGAAAGCTTGGAATTTTATTCGGCTAATCAAAGGGAGAGGATTTATTATTAATTCGAAACAATGATAATATTATTACGCAATACGGCAAACATGTTTTTATGGAAAAAAAATTATAACATATATTTAATAAATACATGGGCTTAGCATTTATAAAAATCAAATTATAAATACGACTTTTACAATAACTTTAAAACTCTAGAAAAATAAATGCAATGCTTTCACGGCAGTTTTTTTTTTTAAATAAATTAATTAAAATGAAAAAAAATATCATAAAAACTTAATTAAATCATGGGGTCAATTTCAGTGCTGAGAGGGTCAATCTATGTGAACCACGTCGATGGATAGATAATTGTTAAATCATGTGTTTTGAAAGAAAGAAAAATAAGGCATGAACACGTAGGCGAACAAGTCAATTATTGCAGTCAGACATCGCAAAATTGGACACATGTGAGTCTAAAAGTTTGCAAAATCTGCTCCATTGCAATTTAAGAGTCATAAATAAATCGTAAAACGCGGTATATTAATTGTTTTTGTATTTAATTCGTAGAACTCCATTTAATTTTTTTTATTACAAATTAACAAACGAACGAATGATCCTAATATAACATTAATTAATAAAGTAGGGAAAATTATATATTCACCGCTTCTCAGTATGTTCACATTTAAATAAATCAATCAACTTTATAAATGTGAAAACCTTACAGAATTCAGAATTTTAATTGTTTTTTAATTAAATCGGTTTTAACGATATAAATCGTTGTTTTTTAAAACCCGTCCAAATTGAAAAGGAGTGAGAGTAAATAAAATCATATAAGTCGTCACAATGTGGATTAAGCACAGTTTGAACTTGGCTTTAAACGCCGAAACAGCTGTCACAATAATATAAACTAAAAATACTTGCAGAACTTAATAAAAACATTATTAAATTTGATTTACATTAAATTTAAAAAGTAAAACATGGTACTTTATTACAGACTCTAAAACTAACTCAATAATGTCCTTGCTGAGTGCAGGGCTCATAAATATGGCGAATTTCTTTGCTACACAAAAATAATTTCACGTATTTACATAATACTAGCCGGAGTACCCGGTGTTTCCCGGAGATATGAATGGTTTGGAGTAAAGTTTTGAGGTTGTGATGTGTTACCCCTACCCATACCCGGTAATATTCCTGTTATTTTGAACGTCAAGTGTGCAAAATTTCATCAAGAAGTACCAAAATTCTGCTTGGTGGGGAAAGAGGGATAGGTGCGGTTTTTTTCTAAATCTCATGAAAACAATTACCTTCCTCTTGTTTTGAAGGTCAAGAAATTTCATCGAGCTCGGAATAAAAATGTTGATTTGTATACAAAAAAAAAGATAGAAACATCGCCCGGAACACTCTTGTTCCATCAGCTCACAGCATCATTTCCATCATAAGCTAAAGAGCATTGAAATTATATACAGATAATATTTTTAAAATTGGACTAAACACTAAATCGTCAGTACATTTCAAATTTTTAATAGCAAAGATTTTGAAAAAAAAGTTTTGAAATCTCTGGCATACTCAAGCTGTTTCTCACCACGTCATTTCCAGCATGAGGTTTCCAGCTTTACATTGGATGAAGCGCTCCAAAGATGACAAGAAACAATAAATTTAAATCGCTGAAAATTATAATTGTTCGTTTTTTTGTCTATGACCAAAAGTCGCGCTCTTTGATTATAAAAAAAAATACCAAAAAAAATGTGGGCATTACGTTAATAATAATAATTGGGTATTCTTATTTCTTAGCAAATGGTCATCCGTTCTTGTTCATATTTATCATAAATTAACATAGTCATTAGTAATTACTTGATTATATATACCAGAGATGGAATTAAACAGACCTTGAAGGAAGGCAGGCTGGAACCGAATAAACAAATGAAAGTGCCTTCAATGGGAATGGGGGAAACACTGTATGATGATGAGACATCATCATCTCGAAACGTAGAAAAATACGTTTTCGTTTATTCATTTATGCTGTCCTTTGTAAAATTCAGAAAATTTAACACAAAATGATCATGAGATTTAATATCATCTCGAAACGTAGAGAAAAGTATCTTTGTTAATTTTTTAGCGTCGTCCCTTACAAACGCTGTGCAAACAACTTTGTAAAATCCGCATATTTAACACGTAATGATTTTTATATTAGCGGACCATTGTCCAAGTACAATAAATACACAACACGAAATGAGATAAACAGGAGCTACAGAAAAAGAACACCACATACATAATGACAAAAATGGGACAGAAATATACATTTGAGAAAACATTTAAGTCAAAGCCTGAACAAGATTTTGGTAAAGTCCGCGATATTAGACATATTAAATGATATTCTTCGAAGTTTATTTTCGTAAAGCCTGACAAAAAAAATTAGACCGGTACCAGCCCTGGCTTGAGTTAATAAGTCTCGACATTCTGGACAGTGGGTAATGGTACCCATAATTAGTAGTGTTGATTGAGGAAAATCAATTAATTATTTCTGAGTCTACGGCAAGGAATGTTGAACTGGATGAGTTGCAAAAAAGAAGGTGAATCAATAATAAATTTCAAAATGCAAATGAGATCAAAATCTTGATCATGAGATATAAGATCATCTCGAAACGTAGAGAAAAGTTTCTTAGTTTATTTATTTAGCATTACTCGTTACGAAAGCAGTGCAACCATTGTAAAATTAACTAACTTAACACATTATGATGGTTAGGACATTAGTCCATTCCAAAACTTAGAGAAAAACATCAATGCAGATTTATTTCGCACGGTCCGTTACGAAAGCAGTGAAGCCATATTGTAATGATTTACAGTCAATTTAAAAGGTGATTTGTAATTAACGTTTTATATAAAAAGTCACCTAGATTTTAATGCAATATTTTAGAAACAAATTACTATAGAGATAGAGAAATACATTTTTGGTACATCTTTTGCTTGAGGTAAATTCTTTTAGTTCATAAATATAACAGCAGAGATAGAAATGGTTTTCTAAATACTGCTCGTATAAATTAAACGCGGCGAAACTTATTTTAGAACAGAACTAGTTTACAATTAACGTCGTTCTGAAATAAAACTATACGTGATGTATTGTACGATGTTACCCATTTGACATGGGGATCCTCTGAAATAAAAAAAGGGTTTGTGTGTGTTGCGATTGCTCTCAGTATATCCCTACGGAGACAGCTAATCTTTCTATGTGGTGGGTGGGTTTGTTTTTTATACAAATCTACAGTGTTATTCCGAGCTTGATGAAATTTTGACCACTTGACGTTCAAAATAAAAAAAATAAATTACTGACAGAAGCGTGCATTCCATATAGGAATATAAGGACTGCCTAACCTACCTTACAGTACTATCAAACAGGAAGCCCTGAGGGAAATAATATCCCTCGAGGTCAATTTCATCTTTGGGGATGCTGTGTGGAGGATCTTTTAGAGGATAGGAAGGATTGAACCAGGGTCTTGAAGAGACCTATGTGGTAGGAGGGAGGAAACACAGAGGTCGGCAGATCATTCCACAGCCGAGCCGTTGAACGCAAGCACGAGTCGTAGAAGCGACCCGTTCTCGTGTGACAAATATCAACCGTGTACAAATAAAATTATTGCAAGAAATCACTAAAAATAGGCGCGAAGTTCCAGACACACGTGTCATATTTAAAGGTTGACTGTATTCTACACAAAAATGTACATGTGTGCGCAATGCGCAATCAAGGGAAGACTCGTATTAGTGTCGAAAAAAGCAGTGTCTTTCGGTAAAAAATCACAAATGTAGCAATCAGTGCCATCTCTGGATACTTTCCTGTGTTAAATAATACAACTTTACTAACGAATAATTATCATATTATGTTGGCTTTCTTTTGTGGGATCAAAAAATATAGAAATTATACACATATTATCCGGTAATTGGCTTGTAATATGCATAAGTGAAGCGGTTATTTGGATATTTAATGTGGCAGGTAATCCCAACTGTTCACAGTTTTTCCTGCTGCCTAACCTGATTAAAAACTCTGTGCACGCCACTGAACTGGGTAGGGGTAGGAGTAGGGGTAGGGGTAGGGGTAGGGGTACTGGTAGGGGTAGGGGTAGGGGTACTGGTAGGGGTAGGGGTAGGGGTAGGGGTAGGCGTAAAAACCTCAAAACGTTACTCCAAACCATTCATAACCCCAGGCAACGCGGGTACTTCAACTAGTACAAAATATTTTACAGGTGATACAAAAATGATCCAATGGCTCTCGTGATTGATGGATGTTAAAATATTTAATTAAATCAAAATAAATCGAAATACATACTCGTATACGCCTACGAAATGTTATCCAATCTGTTATTATTTATTGTCTCCGTACTATTTTAAATGTTAAGTATGAGTCATGGTTTCATTTAAGAAATAGTGAATAAAAAAGAAATATATAAACATATATAAATAATTCATACGATGACCAAACCCGGAGACTAGAATTTTAAAACACTGACAAATTTGATATTCTGTTTACAGAATCTGCAATAAATTAATAACCCGACCAAAAATGGATTCTTGGCATTAACATCTGTCAAAGGCAGCAATGATCGAGTGTGGAGGTAAAAAAAAAAAAACAAATTTATTTTCAGTATTGCCCTGATGTAGGACAATCGTTAAGAAATAAATCATTATTTTAAGGGGATTTAGCCACGATTAGTGACCAGTTTTGAATAGCCAGGTACTTCCCAACCTTCCTCTTTCCCATCTCATTTGCCCCCCCTTTAGCTACACAACATAATCAATTTAATAATTGAAATTAATCAACAACCGAATATAATAATTTATCGAATAAAGCAATCACTTTGTGGCTTGACGTTATAATTTTAATGAAAGAATTTTTTTGTTGTTGTTTTACCATAAACCACTTTATTATATTTATATCTGTGCATTATCGACATGTATCGGTTAAACTCAACCTTCATCCGGTACGTTCCCGATGAAGGTTGAGTTCAACCGAAACCAGTCGATAATGCATAAATATAAATAAAATAAAGTGGTTTAAAACAAACAAAAAAAATCTTTCATTTAAATTACAATACAAAAATATTTTATCATGACAAATAATTAAATAAAAAATACAAAAAAATTATTATTTTATAATATTACAACTTTCCTTTTATCTAAAATACCGTAGGTTAGGTTCCAAATTATAAAAAATGGCATTTTTAATAAAAAAAATTATTTCAAAATTTCAAACGGTTTCAGAATACTGGGTTTTGGGGGAAAAAAACAATCGAGTTATGGGAGAGTGCAGACTTGATCGTCCCATTTTTTTAAACATAACTCCGCACAGGAGGCCCTGAGTGAAATAATTTCCCTCAGGGCGTCTTCTTTGGAGGTGCTATGTTGAGGGTTTTTTTTAATGAAAGGAAAGAGAGGAAGTTCTGGGAAGAAACAATGTATTAGGGGTGGATAGGAATCTGGGGGTCAGTGTATCCAGGAGTGACGGATGTACGAATCCACCCCTCCCACTGTAGTGCACGGCGATGGGTTGAGAGTCTTGAGGGCTGGAGGGGTCAAAGAGTCTCCCTATACCGGCCTCTTCCGATCTGACCTACCACGCAGTTGGTAGATAGACGAATCCGCCGCCAAGATCTGAACAAACCTCACCCCATGAACCCGAGCACCCCTGCTAAGTCACCTAACGTAGCGAACCACTTTTAGATATAGCTTTCTGGTAAAATAAAAATTCTTTGACACCTGATAATGTAACAAAAATGATTTTTTTATAAGTAGAAGCAGGTGCCTTCATAAATACGTACAAAATTACCCTTCAACTCGCCTTATTTTCATCAAAAATATATTTTACTATCGCATATTTTATTAGTAGGTAATTACAAAATTTATCGGTAGATACGTTCGTATTTCAAATTCAAATTGAATCAACCTGTTATATGCACATTCTTAATGCGAAATCCGGTTTGTCGTGAGAAAATTTGTACAATAATTCCTATTACAATAAGCGACAATTTGTAATCGACATAATAAATTCATGAAATTAATTGCTTCTTTATTAGACAATGTTAATCGGAGATTATTTCATAACAGGTGTTCATTTATTGTAATTAATTTACTGTCATAAAAATATCAAAATAGTTGACGTAAAATTTAAAAAAAAATCAGTACTTACACAATAAAATGTTGTTGAAATATCACTAATAGTAATAAAAACTTAATTTTAAAACAAAAACATTTCATAAATTAAAAGAAATTGCTGTAATAACCGAACCTACGTTATGGTAAAATATGTTTGAATCACGATCATTTTGATGAAATATTAATACACAACAATGAAAAGACAGTCAAACTTACAATTATTTTCGGTGAATCTGCAGACAGAATCGCAGAAAATATACCGAAGAGGCTCAAATCCTTCTAAAGTCGGGAGTCCATAACTTCACAACACAAACTGACATTACTGACAGACCATTTATTTGATTTTACATTATTTAGCACCACAACTCGCCGAGAAACTTTCAAAGAAACAACACAACGCACTTCGCACAATGATGAGCCTTGTGTAGTGTGAAATTTGACGGATATTATTAGAAGAAAGAAGTGTGTCAACGTTTTATAGACAATATCAACTTTCATACATGACACCTAGAACGCAAACTTGGGCTAACTGACAGTAAGCAGTTCTCTAAAGTCTCTCCGCGTTCAAACTTCATACAAACTTAACACAGGTAGGTAAGGTAGTCAGCAGTGTTGCCAGGTCATGGAAACTCCCTAGTAAAGGCATAAAAATCCGAAAAACTCCCCAAATTTTAGACCGTCACGTTAAATTATTGACGAGTAATATATATATATATATATAAGAGAGAGGTTATATATATAAGCAGAAAGAGCATATATATAAGGTTATATATATATATATATCCTAATCACGGCGGTTGACGGCCTATCTCATTGGGAGTTCAATCGGAGAATAAAAAGTGATAAAAAATATACTGTGTTGCTCTTTTCTAAATAGTTTTAAGGGAATTTCATCATATCACTGCATCAGCAATTAGCGACTTTGCAATAAGAAATAATTCGGCGATTCATTACAACGTCCCTAGCTAAAAAATAGTAGCCTGGTTACAAAAATACATATTTAGTACGAAAATCACAATTAATGTAAAAAACATTACTGTTCGTTTTTTCTTTATTTAAAAATAAAAAAGAAACATCTTCTGTAATTGAATTATTTTAATAACAGTAAAACCATGTATGATCGTGTGAAAAATGTTGAGATTCGTAAGGAATGCAAGGCTGATGTAAGCGGTGTGATGGTTTGGGCATATATAGCGAATGAACGAAGAGAGGAGTGTAAGGAGAATATATGACGCGAATGTAATGGAAGAAGAAGCCCGGGACGCCCGAGGAAGACATGACACGATCAAGTGAAATACTCGAGTCGGGCCATGTCAGAAGACGGAATAACAGAAGAGAATGTATGAGGCGTTGTATGAATGTGAGTGAAGCAAGAAGTGTATGCCAAGATCGAGTTGTCAGTCCTCTCTGCCTACCCCTGCGGGGAAACGGCATGATGGTTAGTTAGTTAGTTAGTCAGTTAATAACAACATCACAGAAGAATTTCTAAAACAATAGAGTTGAAACTTGGATGCAGCCGGGCAGTAGTAAAACTAGTACTACTGCTGATTCTTGCAAAATACTATTCCGAACAAAATTTTTGTTAACAAATCTTCATTTAGCTGCGCACACGGTCGCCTTGTAGATTCCAAAGGATTGCACGCTCGGCACGGTTTCTCGACCAAGCGCCGCGAGAATGGCAATGTATGAACTATTTCTTAGGATGGAAAGCCCTATCGACGCTGATTTCATAACGCACATATTACGGAATTCACTTCGTACTCGCTCTTGGACAGTATTACATACCTATACGAATGGGTGACCTTTTAGCACCGATTTTGCATGTGTGGAAAGGGTTAAGGTGTGGTTAAATTATGATACATGTTTGCTTTATTTTCTTGTACTTTTTATAAGTTTTCACTGCACAAACGATGATACATGTTTGCTTTATTTTCTTGTACTTTTTGTAGTTTTCACTGCACAAACGAACGTTAGGGAAAACCGCTACTGATGCTAATATCTATTATTTAATAACCTATTAACTAAATAAGCATAACAAGACTTGGAATGTTAGACAAAACTACTGAAATCTCAGACTTATGAGGATTTTTTATGTGGTATGAATGTTGTATAAATAAAAAAAAAATTATAAAAAAACAATTAAATAATTTCGCCGACACGAATTCTCCCTATATTTGATATTTTAAAAACTCCCTTTCTGTTTTCAAACTCGCTTATTTCTCCCTAGATCTGGGGATTTCTCACTACACATGGCAATGCTGATATTCAGGTGAATTGGTTTGGTACAGTATCACCAACATGATTTTGTGGTTGCAAAGGCCTAGCATTAATTTATTAGGTAGGTGTGTAAATAAACAAGTGTACGGATGTATAAAATACTGAAATACGTACATAATTATTATACCTGATGGTTTTAAAAGACAGTTATTTCATTCGTTAGTGTTTGAAAATAAGTTTGTAAAAATGAATGTACATCATTCTTATAACAATTTTCTGTTCCCAACGTCATTTCCATCAAGAGCTATAGAGTCCCGATATATTCATTTAAACTTTTTTTATATATACAGACATTTTAAATTGTAATCGTAATTTTTTTCTAGTTCCTAATTTCACCACCCACAATGTTATATTTCGTCGCTGCATATATAATTTAGCTTATGTGCCGTTTGGTACATTCTGAGATTATCGAGAAAAGCTGCTTTAAAAAACAATTGCAAAGACTAGATTCTCTAAAAATTATAGAATTGTTTAGCTGGAATGCTTGCCTAATAATTATAAAAAAATATTTTTTCAAATCTAGTTTGCAATTATTTTTTAAAGCAGTTTTTCTCGATCATCTCAGAATGTACGAAACGGCACATAAGCTATATTATGAATGCAGCGACGATTTGTCAAATTGTAAATACCGTATTGGTAAATGTGACAATAACTCCAGCTCCTAACATTTCCCATACATTGAGATGGCAACATGGTACACTAGCGCCTTTAGTACACCGCGTTGGCGGAATTGGGTTTTTTCATACATTTTTAATAGATTTTTAAAAATATATATTACTAATAAATTACAGAAACCGAAATATTAAAAAATAAATATTGGGTAACCTACACATGGTTTTACTCCTTTTTTGCTCATAAATTAAAAAAAATATATATTAAAGATGCAATTAGGTTTGTACTCACAGTTATAGCCACCAACTCGAACCGCTAGAGGACGCTAGTGTAGCATTTTGTCATTAAATTTCAGGAGCTGGAGTTATTATCATTTTAGAGTATTTTGGGTATTGGTTTAAATAACTCGTTTTCTGTGACATAATTCGATAATTATCTGACAGCTGTTTTTTGCATTTACGTATCTTGGAGGGAAAATTTATTTTCAGGAAATAATATTATTCTAAACCAATTTATTGAAAACCCATGCAAGAATTGTCAGGCCATCTAGTGGAAAAAATACTAAAATCCCGAATATGCTGTTTGCAAATTCATAGATGGCAGTAATTACGTCCAAGAAAAATAATATATATTCTGCAAGCACAAAACTCATACAAGAAAAACTTTTTCGTTGTAGTACCTACTCCTGTATAGTCACGAGACTGAATTTATTTTAATAAACTTATACAAATACTAAAGTAATCCAAATTTCTCTAGACAATAAAGCACAATATTCTTTCAGCGGTGACAAATAAAAACAATAAGAAATGGCTAATGCCTCACTCACACACTTCATTGTGACAATTGCATATATTATTATGCAACATTTAAGCTTGGGCATGTGCTCAGAATACTAGAAGACCGACTTAACTTATTAACCACCACGCCTTTTCGCTGAAGGGGACGGACCGCCGAACAACTCGATCTTGGTACACACTTCTTGTTTCATTCACATTCATGCATCGTCTCATACATACTCTTTTGTTATTCTCACTTTTGACATGGCACGACTCAAGTATTTGTTCACTTTGTTGTGCCATGTCTTCTTCGGGCGCCCCCAGCTTCTTCTTCTATTCACATTCACATCATATATTCTCCTTACACTCTTTCTTCGTTCATCCGCTCTACATTCCCAATCTATCTAAATGTCCCTTTCTTAATCTTAGTCACTATTCTCACATCAGCATTGCATTCTTTGGGAATCTCAACATTTTTCACACTGTCATACATAGTTTTATACTACACACGTATAAGGGATCTCATTTCTACAGCATTCAGTCTACTCTGATCCTTCTTCTGGCAATTCCATGCCTCACTTCCATACATCGGGGTTTATATCAGCACTCCATTGTGTATTGCTAGCTTCACTTCTTTGTATAATTTTTTTGTTAGCTCTAACCGTGTTCAATCCTCTGTTAATGGAGTTTCCTGCATTCACCCTTCTTTCAATATTCCTATCAGTCTTTCCATCCCTCGTAAACATACTTCCCAAATACACAAACTCATCCTCTTGCTCCAAATATTCATTATTCACAGCTATATTGCACACTGTTGTCGTACTCTCTCTTTCAAACACCATGACTTCAGACTTACTTCATCATTAACTCATTCTTCATACATACTTCGTTCATCCTAGATACGAGAGACTGTAGATCTTCCATACTATTCATTTTTCAAACAGTACCCAAGCCCACCTCTTTCAATTCGTGTATACATCCATGCATACAATCCATGTATAGATTGAATAACCACGTAAAATCACCGTTCACCCTAACACATGTAACTCTTCCCTCATACAGAGACGCGATTATCTATATGAGATTCGTATTCACGCCATACTTGGACAACACCTTCCATAACTTTTTCCTATCAACATGGTTATATGCTTTCTGTAGATCGACAAAGGCACTGAAAAGTTTCTGTTTTTTTGCCAGAAACTTCTCTGTGAGCATACGCAATGAGAAAATCTGATCCATACAACCCCTTCCACTCATAATAATAATCATAATTCATACCTGATTCGGCACTGGAATCAGTCACTCGGGTTGCTTTTTAAGACCTCTTTAAAATGTTTCATCCATTTCTCTTTTATTTCTTCCTCATTCGTTAACATTTTTCCATCATTTGATTTTATCACTTTCATACATCTGCTTTCTTGACCATTCCGGGACATTTTGACCTCCTTCCAAGAGTTTAATATTTCCTTGGAAGTAGTTTGTCATTTTGATTCCTTCTTCCTACAGCACTACCAGTCGCTATCAGACATAACCTCGCTTTCTTCTTCTCAGAGACCAGTGCTTTGATCTCATCATCCCACTATGTATCACCTTTCTTCCTACTTTGTGTACTTATTCCACATACCTCTCTAGTAGATTCACAAAGACTCGTTTGTTATTTATTTATTTATTGATACGGAGACGGTTTGCATAGCTTCCATGAGCATTCAGGCCATAGCCCCATTGTGTTATCTCCCAGTAGCCAGTTCTTCAAGAATAGTCTTGCATTCCATCACCAGTCTGGAGTCGCATCAGTTACTTTCCAGTGCCTTTAGGACTGCCTGGCTATCAGAGCATATGCTTATGTTCTTGTTTCTGTTCCCGATACGTAAATTCTTTTGTGCGCAGTCTAGGATGGCTTTCATCTCAGCTTGAAACACAGTGCAGTATATTCCTAGAGGTATACTGAGTTCCCTCCTGGATCCCTGCAAACAGAGCCCGGCTCCAGTTCCTTCTTGAACCCGTCTGTAAAACTGTAAACCAGATTAGTTCCTGTTTGTACATCACTCTAAACTGCCGTCTGAAAAAGTATTTGGCTTGTTTGCCTCATTTTAGCTGTTAGACTAATTGCCCTCAGTCTTGCTCCGATCTTTCGATCTCTGTATGACTGTTTTTGGGCAACTCACCTCTCCATTGTAACCTATAGGCCGCCGCCATAGCCGCTCCCTCTATTTCGAGGTTTAGTGGGGGTAAGTTCAGTCACACTCCCATGGCAAGTATTGGAGTAGTTCGCATGGCTCCTGTGATTCCTCTGCATGCAAGTCCCTGTATGCGGTTGAGTGGGACCATCTCACAAAGACTCACTTTTATGCGGTTCCATATTTCGTCTATACTTTTCATTGACCGTTCATTTCCTTCTCATTCAGTCTCATCTCTACACAATTCTCATACTTCTCACAATATCATTTTACAGTTTTTCTGTTTGAACTCTAATTGAAGTAGACACCGTTTACACTTTAGAGCGCCAGCCGCGGAAGAGGTTTACTCTCACACAATCAGGAAGTGGTCGGTTTCAACCATAGCCCCTCTGAAAACCCCCGTGTCTTCGGTAACGGTTCTCAACCTAGAGTCAATTACCACAAAATCAATAAATGACCTCCCATTTCCTCTTTCCCACATATATTGGTGGATACCTTTATGATCACAGAAGGTATATTCGACACAAACAAATTACTTCAAGTTTTCGGTTACCATTGCTGTTCATTATTTTATTCCCAAACATACCTAAAGCCGATTCAAATACGTACTGTCTTATTCACGAACACCCATTTAAGTCCCCTGCCATTATAATCCTGTCATTAAAAATTTTTATTTCCATACATTGCTCACGTCAGTCCAAAAATCATCTTTCACTTCGTCGCTTTCAGAATTAACAGGAGCATAGCACACATCAAAAAATACCCTTGTCAAACCGATTTTGCTAGCTTTCATTGGTGGCTTGCCACGCTGCTATCACCACACGCACCGCGCCTTATTTTGGACGACGCTAGGTAACTGTCTTTTGTTTTTGATCAAACATAACATCCCGAATTTTGCCTGGGAGCCAATCACTATGTTTACATTCGGGATTTGAATAAATGACGTGTTGTCTTCTATCTAATCGCTGCTCCTTGCTGTAAATATTACATTAAACGGGTATTCAAATAAATAAAATAAAACACATAAAATATTCTTTAGCACACATTTATGTTCAGTCTATATCTGTGATGACATGTTTTCTAATTTTTTTCATGGTTTTAAACATAATATCATTATTAATTTGATGTAGTATTTACAATATTTGAATAATTACAATCTAACAATGCATTATAAGAATTTTAACAACATTGTGTTATAATATTCTAATATATTATTTTTATTGAAATAATTTCACTTTTATATTTTGTACTAAAAATACATTTATTTACAAAGATGGTAACATAAAAAAATATGACACAATTTTAAAAAATAAAACACATTTTGTGACCGATGTGAAATTTCTTATTATTTCTATGAAATAAAGTACCTACTTAACTAGTAAAGGAATAAAATATAAAATTTTATTAGAGTTTGGTGATTTTAGAGTACATTTATGATTCTAAAAATAATAATTAGCTAGCAAAATGACCAAAATCTTTTACGTATTATTACTACAGTGAAACTCTCTTAAAAAGTTTTCCAAGCGACTGGAAAAAAGTTCTTATGTGAGAAAACCTTATATGTGGGATAAATTGGGACATTTTTCAAATTCAGACTTCAAGAGACCGGAGAAACCTTTTTTTTTAAGCATGAAAACTTCTTAAGTGGGAACTTCTTAAGCGAGTTTCACTGTAGACTGAAAGATAGAAGAAAGAAAGGTGTCAGTTATAGTATAAGCAGAAGACAGAAATTTGTGGTGTTAATTTATACTGTACACCCAAAGGTTGCATAATATAAATAATTTTATATAAAAATGGGTGTCCAATAAAAAAATCTCAAATAACAAAATAAATAAGAGTACGAAATGCTTTGTCAAAAAAATAACAAATACATAAATCTCAATTGTATACAAAAATAATGTAAAAATTCTGTATTGATTTATAAAATGGAAATATTAGCCTAAATATTATGGTGATATAACCTTTCCACTCCTAAGCCCTAGACAGGCCAATGAAAAAGATTATGTGTTCAAGAAAGAATATGATACAGTGACTCTCTTAAGAAGTTTTCCAAGGAACCGAAAAAAAAAACTTCTTATATGAGAAAACCCTATAAGTGGGAAAAATTGTGCCATCTTTTAAAAATTCAGTCTTCAAGGGACCGAAAAAACCAACTTCTAAAGCGAGTTTCACTGTATTTGAAAAAGTTTTATCGAGGAAAACTCGAGCACACCAGAAACGCCCACAACACATTTCTATCTCACTTTAAACATGTAGAAACGAAAATTTAAACAGTTTTAATGCAATGTTTCAATTTGCACAACCAACATTGTTCGTTGGGACATGACAGCCAGTTAAAATGAATCACTTTCATATTATACAGAAGAGGGAAACTTTAGATATTTTCAATCAATGGGCATATGCTTGAGGGAGACAGCAGAAGAACAGCAGGAATGGAAGGGTTTCCTAAAGGTGGCCAGGACTCACCAAGAGTTGTAGCACCGATGATTGAATTTTGAAGAAACACAGTGAAACTCTCTTATAAGGTCAATTTGCGAGGCGGGTGTGGGTGCCATCGCCCCGGGAATCATTCATTGGATAATCAAAACCTCTGCCATAGGTCACTCCAAGTGGTTGGCTAGGGAACATGATTTCACAGGAGGGGCCGGGTTCATGGGGTGAGGTTTGTCCAGGTCTTGGTGGCGGATGCGTCTGCCCACCAGCTGCATGGTAGGTCAGATCGGGAGAGGCTGGTTGAGGGAGACGACCCCTTGGCATCTCCACCTAGACTCTCTCAACCCATCACCTTGCACCGCAGTGGGAAGGATAGATTAATACGTCCTACCCACCCCTCTAGCCTTGTTCTTTTCCAGAACTTCTTCTATGTCGATTCCTTAAAAACACCCTACAGACAGCATCCCCAAAGATGACATAGTTCAAATAAATAATTTTCCTCAGATCTCCTGCGTGAAGCTAACGTAAAAAAAAGGTTTTCCAAGGGACCAGAAAAATCTTCCTGTGTGGGAAAACCTTATTTATATATGTGGGATAAACTAAGCCATTTTAAAATTTCTGACTTCAAAGGACTGAAATAAAAAAAAACTTCTTATAAGGGGCTTCACTGTAAGTGTACGCTTTCGCAAAGAATTAATACAAAGAAATTCGTAAAGTATAGCGTCTGAACTTTCCTATTACAAAAATAAAGTATATTTGTTTACAATAATACAGATTAATTTAATATATTGAAGGTTTCATTGACTCAATCTATTAATACGGTGAGGGTGCCCATGATGGCGATGCCAAATATGAGCGCCGATAGCTGCTTCAGTGACTCTATGGGGCTCTCTTCCTTCAGCAAGTCGGGCAGAACAGTGATGAGGGATATGTGGAGGAAACCTCCGGCGGTGAAGGGGAGGATCCAAGATGTTTTGGCCTCTGAAAACATAAAAAAAAAAAACATTAATTTATTCATTTATTTTAGGAAAGTACCACTAACTTCTAGACGTTAATTTTTTTGGTTGAAAAAACAATACATATTTTATTTTAAAAAAAAAAATCATGTAGGTAGATTAGTTGAGTATTGAAAAAAAACATTTAATTTTTTTTTATTAAAAAATCATATTTGTTGAATTTTTTTGTATTGAAAAATATTTCATATATTATTAAAAAAATCATGTAGATTAGTTTGTTCAATTTTTTTTATATATATACATTTAAAAGTTTCGTTTTGAACGCCACAAATGTGATAACTGCGCCGGCGCATTGTCATGTGCGCGTCCAATCACGGCACAGATAGCTAAAATTGAAAGTGGGCTGCCAATCACGTCGTTTCGCGCCGTACGGCCGACCAATCACGGCACGACAGATAAACATGTGTCTTCTGCGCCGACTCATTGTCGAGCGCGCGTAAATCACACATTTTGAATATTTTCGACGTAAATTGCGGGAAAAAAACGTAAAAATCGGGTAATAAATGTACTAAAATACATCGGGACTGAAATAATAACACGTAATTGGCGGGAAAACGTTAAATCCGGGGGCGTAAAATACGGGTTTCACTGTACATAATGTGAAAAATATGAACCTGGACCACAGCGCTTATTTTAAGGTCACATACACATTTAACCTCTCCGCGAATATGGACGAAAAGTCCTCCTCACTAGGAGATGCTATCCTGAGGCGAACTAGGTTCTGGATAGAGAGTTTTCAGCAACTTCTATATTTTAACTTCAAGGTTCGCATAGGGCATTTTCAGTGACTTCTATGATGTTTTTAAAATACTAGTCAGTTATTTTTCTGATAATTTTTGTCAAGTTTTGCTGGACTTAATGAGTAATAGGAATAATATTATAATTATTACAAATAATAATTACCAAGAGTGTTGTTGGCACCACTAAAATAAACAGCCGTCATGGCGCCCACCAAACCCGCAGTCGCTGTTGCCTAAAAAAAAATCATACGTCAAGCTACAGTGCAAATAATTAGCCACAAAAGCTAATGAAAAAAATACTAAGGGTTTTGAATCACATCGGGCTTCTTCCTCCTTCTTGAGCCAAGTTTCAGAGAGTCTTGCAGTGTTCATCAACAGGGCAGTTATCACAGGACATTATTGATAGGATGTCTGAAACATTGGCTCAAGAAGGAGTAAGGAAGCTCAGCTTGCACCACAAGACAAATAACATAATATTATAACTGACGCCAAGGCAGTTAAATCGCGAGCAAGAAGTTTTGGTTTGGATAAAGTCGGAATCCTGTGATCTATATTTGAAAAATGTAATTTCTTTATGGTAGCGACATCTATAAGATTTTTTAAATAACATTCTGTATAATACATGTTGTGCCATCGTAAATATCCGTGGCTGGTGACATGGTTCCCCTTTCTTGTAAACATTTAAAACTTCCCGCCGATATCCCAGCCGACTCGAGCGCCTGCGCAGTTGATCCACGGAGTTTTTACCGAGCATTTATTTATTCATAAATTTAAAAAACAAAAACAATAACAGTAGCCACTCATCTCACTAGGACAGTCCTGTGTTGAGATGAGCGGCTTTACAATTTTAGTGAAACAATATATTATAATTTTTTTTTTAAATAACATCAAAGTTATTCATATATAAGACTATAAACAACTATAAAATCCACAGTAAATCTTTAAGTTGGGCCGTACATTTATAGATTACAACAATAATAATTTCATTGTAACCCAAATAACTATCATAAAGTATGTGTGTTCCAATAAGGAACTCCAGTCCATTTTTTTTATTAATGTTGACATCCTAACTTAATTTTATGCTTATTATTAAATTTTTTTTTTAAGTTCGTTTTCATGGTTAAAATAATTGTTTAAGTTTCAATTTTTTAAAGCCCACCAAAACGCACGAAATCTATGGCTTGTTGAGTGTGACGTCACACGAGCAGTCGGATTAGCGATTCAATAGGCGGTAATCGATATTATATGGATTCCATACAAAACTTCGAGAACTTTATACTCAAATTTAACTGCTTTTAATTGAAAGAAACATTGTAGAATATCAGAGTCTCGTTACTATTGTAGGTGCATTGCACCAAAGTGCAAAAATCCATTCATATCCGCAACTAATTAACAATTTATCAGCGTTCAAAGAAAGTCTTTTAAGTCCTTTAATGCTTTAAATTATGTTTGAAAGGCAAATCAGAATCGCTTGCGTTAATAGTTTCCATGAGTGTTCTACGCATGCGCGAAAACTGACGCATGCGCCATCTGTGAATCTGTGAGCCGGTGACAACAGTAGACAGGTATTAACATAAATAGGTTGAATAAATATATTATGCATTGTAAAAAATAATAGGTTTGAGGCATCATTAGAAATCCTCCACTTCCAGAATAACTGAAGAAATAATCACCAAAGTGCCAATGACGTTGTTGTTTTGTGCAAGCGGTATAGATTATTAAGTAGACAAATTCGTTAAAATTATTATGAATTTTCAAGCAAAAACCCTCAAGTGGTCGCAATAAACAAACATAATTATTTTACGAGCAAAATGAACACTGCAAACAGCGAAATTATAAGCCATAGATTATAAAAAGCGGAAAAAAACCTTATCTAGTTATAAGTTGGGCTCGAAAACTGCATGTGTGACGTCAGAAGCAGTGGTACCAACAGAACAAGGTGTTTTGATGGTACGGTTTTTAATTCACTTTTATATAACGATTTATAAAATCTACGTATAATTATATACAATGAAAGTTATATATTCGGAATCGGCATTATATTTTTCACTGGAGTTCCTTATTAGCCAAAACCATAGGGTGACCATGTTTTTGTTAACAAAAAGTAGTGACTAAATAATAATAGGTAAATAATAATAAGTAAATAAAATTATGCAAATAGTAATCAGCCTAGTTTGGACTGTTAATTTGTGGTGGAATTCCATTGTATTAGAATTGAAATTAAAAAAACTTTTGTACTTGTGGAACAAAGTACACAAGTTTTTAATTTCAATTCTAATACAAATAGTAATAAGTAAATAATAATAGGTAGGTAAAAAAATAAAAATAACAAGTAAACAGTAATCAGTAAGTAATAATAAGTAAGTAATAATAAGTAAGTAATAATAAGTAAATAGTAATAAGTAAGTAATGATAAGTAAATTGTAATAAGTAAGTAATAATAAGTAAATAATAATGATAATAATAATAATAATAATAATTGGATTACTTCTATAGCGCCGTTTTCGTGAGAAAATCACCTCAAGGGCGCTTTACAATTAATTAAATAACATATAAAACCAATACCTTACAGTTAAACTTTATTACTAATGGCTTATAAGTAAGACTTATGGCTAGGGACTAACTACTGAGACTTATAATTAGTGACTTACATCTATGGCTTATAGGTAGTCACTTACCAACTAAAAGTTATAGCTAGTGACAATTTAAACTTAAGTAGGCATAACTAGAATAAAAACCTAACACATATATAAACCTAGTACCTATTTAAAACTAATACATATCTATGACCAAGTGCATATTGTGTATACAATACTGCAAAATGACGTACAACCATGGCTTAAAACTAGAGTCTTACAACTAACATACTTATTTATAATAATATAAATACATGTATGATTATTGCTCGTGCTGTCAGTGGTAAAGCACACAAAAGTGTAATAATTTTTATTGAAATTAAAGAAGGTAGTCTGGGCGGTAGAAGGTAAATAGGAATGTAAGTAATTCTCTTGGACTGAGTACTCGAAAACACCATTAGACCAATGGGGTCGTTATTCTGGAAACGATAATTTAAAAAGATGAGTCTTTAGTTTTGTTCTGAATTCAGTAGAGCTGTCGATTTTTCTCAAATATGAAGGTAGTTTGTTCCAGGCTGTTGGGCCTGCCACCACAAAAGCTCGGTCTCCGAAATTGGTATTGGGATTGCGTTTAGGTACTGAGAGTTTTCCCATGGCCGTTGAAGACGCTGATCGAAGAGATGATTGCCTAGTGTTGACATCGTTTGGAGTGCATAGTTCCGCCAAGTAGGGTGGTGCCATGTTGTGTATCGCCTTAAAGACCACCCAGCATAGTTTAAACTGGATCCTCTCAGGACACTTAAGCCAATGAAGGTTCCGCAGATGTTGAGATATGTGGGAGTATTTGGAAACGCCGGTTATCAGCCTTGCTGCAGCATTAAAAACTGACTGAAGTCTGTCAGTATATATATTGGGGAGACTTGCGTATATGCCGTTGCAGTAATCAAGTCGAGAAACAACGTAAGAATTTACCAGCATCTTTGCGCCATTAGCTGGAATATTTCTCCGTATTGATTTGATTTGGCGCAGGTGAAAGAAACCTGCGCTTACTGTCTTGTTAATCTGGGATTTGAGTGATAGATCTGCATCTAGAGGCACACCTAGAAGTTTAACGCCTGTTTTAGGGATGATGTTACAGCCCGAAGTAGTGAGAGGAGATTTATCTAACATTGATTGGCGCTTTTTTGTTGCTGTCCAAAGAAATTCTGTTTTGGATGGATTTAATCTTAATTTGTTCGAAGACATCCATTTTGTAATGGCGGCAATGCATTTGACAGTAATTTCCTTTAATTTGTCTTTCTCATTCGGTGCACAATAGAAGTAGATTTGCTGATCGTCAGCATAGCAATGGGAAAGAAGTCCGAATGATTCTATTATTTTGGTAACATCGTTGATGAACAAAATAAAAAGCAGCGGTCCCAGCTCTGAACCCTGGGGGACTCCAGAAGTAAGGGTTACAAAGGGAGAGTTTTTACCACTCGCTTGTACAGATTGGGTTCGGCCACAGAAGTAGGATTTAATCCACTGAATGATTTCGCCATATCGATATATGATAATATCGAGCATACATAAGGTTTCACTTGAGGTGAACCTTCACATAACTGCGCTATAGAAATTTACTACTATTATTATTATTATTATTTCAACATTGATTACAACATAAGAGATAATCTGTGCATTGTTTAAGTGAATGCCCATAACGTTTGTTTATTTATAAAGGAATTGTTTATTTTATTCAAAGCTCTTTATTTATCTACATTTTGTAAAGTAGTAAAGCATTATAATAATAAATAACAATGTTGGTTAAACTTTATATTTTGTGACGTGTTGAAGTGTTGGAGAAACAGTGTATCGGCGGGGTGTCCATGCCCACTCAAAGCATAACGAGCAGTCTGGCCTTGAGGAAAATGGCGGCTTATATCAGTTTGTTTATACTGAGATCTTTGTTCATCTTTTATTGTCATAAATACGCATGTTTGTAACATTTATGGTAAGAATTAATAATCTTTGTCTATAAATCATCAGATAAAATTTCACATATTTATTTATTTTTAAAAAAAAATTGAGTATTTACCAATTGAGCTTTGGCAGCTTCCCATCTGGAGAATCCACTTCTCAGAAGAATGGCAAAGTCCCCAACTTCATGGGGAATCTCGTGAACTGAAATCAACCATTAAAATTTTATTTGAATATTTTTTATATGCGGTGTAGCATCTGAAATCAACTTTGCCATGTTTTATTCCCAGTTATCATTCAAATCAAATCAGACATTTCAAAATATTTCCATTCTTCGGTTTTTAATATTAAACATAATTAATTAATCTACCTACATCACATTCTTAGATTCCCCTATGTTTTTACATTAACTCTACACAGGAGGCCCTGAGGAAAATAATTTCTCTCAGGGCCAATGTCATCTTTTGGGATGCTGTATGCAGGATCTTTTTAAGGAGAGGAAGTTTTGAGAAGGAAAATGGTATGAGGGGTAGGTAGGAATCTAGGCGTCAATGTGTCCAGGAGTGACGGACGTATTAATCTATCCTTTCCACTGCGGTGCAAGGTGATGGGTCGAGAGAGTCCGACTGGAGAGGTCAAGAGGTCTCCCTCAACTGGCCTGTCCCGATCCGGCCAACCACGCGGCTGGTGAGCAGACACATCTGCCGCCAAGAGCTGGACGAACCTCACCCCATAAACCCGAGCACCCCTGCTAAGTCACCTGCCGTAGCAAACCAGTAGAGGTGACCTATGGCAGAGGCATTGGTTATCCAATGAATGGTTCCCGGGGTGGCGGCACACATACCTCTCAAATTGTGATGCCTTGATAGACAGATGTCCCTATCTTGACAGACAGATTAAAATAGATGCTGGGTTAAGAGCATAATTGATGGGCCATAACTTTTATTATTTTTTAAAAATGTTTTTTAGGAAAATTACGTCACCAATTTTTCTGTTCCACGGGAAATAATTCAAGTATTATTAAAATGAATAAATGTCAAATCATTTCTAACTATAGTATAAAGCAATAAATACCAAATTGAAACAAGAAATCTCACTTAAAATCGCAAAGGTGGATAGGAGACCCACCCTGAAGGACACCATGAAGGAGCCCCCCACAGCCAGTCCATGGGTGAAGTTATCAATGGAGTTGGCCATCAAATTCAAATAGCCAGAAATCTGAAATTAAACAAAAAAAAAATTAAATTCGACCAAAAATAAACAATGATGATTTGGTAGGTACCCCATTCTGCGCGGAAGTAGAATAGAAATAAAGTACCTACCTACCGAAACTCGGTAAATTCACTGTTCCATTTTCAAATTTAAACAAGAAATATTGATTTGATAAATACCCCCACTCTATATGGCAGTAGAATGGGTAGAGGAAAGTACCTACCCAAGCTCGGTATAACTTGACACAGAAAACTTTACAGTTTGTGGGGTCACTACTGTATATATTGGGGATAATATGGTGAGATTTATGGGGGATGAGATTTGTCCAGGTCTTACTTACAGATATGCCTGTTCACAAACAGCGTGACGGGTCAGATCGAGAGAGGCCGGTTTAGCAATATCCCTATACTCTTCCAGCCGGACTCTCTCGACCCATCGCCTTGCACCGCAGTGGAAGAAATGGAGTAATACGTCCGTCACTTTTGGACACCCTGACCCTCGGATCCCTACCCACCCCTCATACCTTTTTCCTTCCCAGGACTTCCTCTCCTTAAAAAGACCCTCCACACACCATCCCCAAAGATGACATAGGCCTTGAGGAAAATTATTTCAGAGCCTCCTGTGTGGAGTGGTTGTAAAACACAAAAAAAAAAACAGTTTAAAAGTAATCCCTAAACGTAGTTTTATTTGGAACAATTATTAATTATAACCTGAATATTTTACGAAATTTAAATATTTAAAAAATTATAAAAACAAATTAAAATACATAAAGAAAAAAAAGTTAGTGTCAAAATATTTTGGCAGTCGAATAACAAAAAACATGGTGTCTTTAGGTCCTCTTCTGACCGCCCCCAAAGTTATACATGTCAAGCTGTAGTAAATTGTTCCGACAGATGAATTGCACCTCTCTGGTAATTTTGATAAGGACAATATTCAAATCAAATCAGAAAGGGGTAATGTTTTACATATAATTATCACGATGATGATACGGGCCTAAAGCGTTATCATTCATTTAAAAACACACTATATATGTACCAGATCAGTGATTGTTATTAGTATGAAATAATCGAGTGCTAAGATCTTGAATTTAGGTGATGTAGAACTACAAAAGATAATTTTAAATGTACTGTTTTACACCCAGAAATCGGTTGCTCCATAGAAGATAAGAGTTTGACAATTGATTGCCCTATATTGTCGAGTAATCAATATATCAATCAACGATTCGTTAAATGTACAAAAACTAAGATAGTTGACGCGTTCACAAGTTCGAAGCGACAGTCGCATTATCGTAGGTCCAATGCCAAAGTCGCAAATCTGCAAAAACATCACCTCGAGATATTGAGGTTTGAAGTCTGCAAACTGGTATTGATGAAAATTGTTACTTAATCAGCTACAGACGCGTTAATAATGGTTTTTTTGATACCAGTTCAAGCACCTCAAACATCAGCATCTCAAAATTATGCTGTTGCAGATTCGTGACTCTGGCATTGGGACCGATGTTATCATCTCAAGCAAAGCTCGGAAGACTTTGAAGGAAAGAATGGATGGTTATGTCAAAAATTTACAAAGAGCCAATTGTGTATGATTATGATTAGAAGGGATCAAAATGAAAATATAGTCTCCCTCAACGTAAGCAAAGTTCCCAACAAGCTTTCTATTGATAGGCTCGGTGTAACCTTAAGCGACCAGCTCAGGCATGGAGGCTCCATCGACGCCAGAGTTAAGTTAGCCTCTCAGAAGCTGAGACTCCTCCCTTTCCTCAAAAAGACCCCTATGCAGCATCCCGAAAGATGATGAGGTAAAATATTTCTTAAGGGATTTTTAGCCTTAAATATGTTCATACAATACTCAAATAAATTTTATTCGATTGGCCAATGAATAATACTACGTTTAAAATATTCTCATTTCTCGTTTGTCACACGTGCAAGCGCAAATTGAAAAAACAAATAATATCCTGTCGCCGCAAAAAAAAAATTTTCAGTCAAGGTCATATTACTGTACTTATTTACGGGAAAGCCTCGTGTTACTTTATTTTTATAGTGAAGGACACTTCTGTAACTTTATGGAAAATATAGTAAAATTTCAAAAATATTTTCTTGAGACAGAAAAAAATATTTCTCTAAATATATGAAAGTATTCTGGGGAAACTACTTGTGATATATACCAGGGATGGCCAGTGTGTCGATCGCGATCTACTGGTCGATCATGAAGGTTTTTGATCAATCGCGAACCTATATTATACTTCTTGTTCAAACGAGTCAAAACTACTCGACGTTTCATCTCTTAAAATCTGTTAGTTCTTATCTTTTCTTACTCTACCTATCTCACTCAATCATCGCTGCTTGCCCGCACCGTGCCAACTGACGTTTTCTCTCATTTTTCTCTTCTCTCACTTCACCTATCTCACTCAGTCACATATCCAAATTGTAAGTGGGTTTTATTATTATATTATGATATGATTAGAAACAATATTAGTTGATCGAAACAATTTTTTTATCAACTAGTCATCCTAGAAAAAAAAGTGTGGCCGCCGCGATATATACATACAAAATTTATGAATACATAAACAAATTATTTGATAAGATGGTACCATTTACAAAAGCATCATTTTGCAAAAAACACGTCAGTAATTACGAAATTACACTTAGCTGGCGCATGGTACGGCAAACACGGAAAACGTTTCGATTTTCAGCGATTTTTCGGCTATCAAAAGTTTAATCCTGTCCCAGAAAAGTAGTTTGTTTTACCATTATTGTTGATAAAAGTATTTAGTATGTACAATTATTATTTACCAATGACTTCTTCTAATCAAAAGTTATTAACCTCTAACAAAAAGAAGCATTCTTGATTTCACCAGATAAATAAAGTTTTAGATAATAATATAATATCATTAACAATAACCGATAAGGCTTATCGAAACCCGCTAAAATTACATCGGACCAAATAAATAGAACATATCAATCACTCACACTTGTGATATTGACCGAAAAAACTGAAAAATCTTTTCCAGTATCACCTTCCCCGTTGCAGTACGAATGTTATAATGAAAATAATGATATTAATACTCATCTAACGAATTAATTGATAATATATGCAATAATAACTTTTATTTATAAATTTCTTTACATTACAAATAAATAAATTTAATTCATATGTATAAGAGATATATATTATATACGATACAACATTAACCTTTGGAATGTCGAGCTCCCGCGATCTAATACTTCGGTAGTGCGTCGAGGGTAAATTGGCCCGCCTGCGTCTATTTTCATAATAACTTGTGCAAAACGACTTTTTTGTAAATTGTACCGTCTTCCCAGATGTGTTTATACATTTATAAAAATTGTATATATCTACCATAAGTAGTTTCCCCAGAATAGCTACTTATATTCAGAGAAAATATTATTTAACATTGCCGATCGGATTCGCCGGCGTTCAACGGATATAAATTTTGGATATCCGATGGGTAATTTCGACACGCTAAAAGTGAAGGTAGAAAGATTTACAAAATTTAAAAGAAAAATGCAAGCAGTGGTGGAAATCAGGTCAATGAGGAGAGATAACCCCAATAGCCTTGCTGGAAATGTTTTTTAGATCTTGGATGATAACTAATCTATTCAATGAAATAATTTGATGATTTCTATAAATTCCATTAGCTATCAATGTGTAATAATAAATATAAATTAAATCCACTGGATGTGGGACAGTTGAATCTTTTGCCGAATACCATATTTTTCTTCTGGTGCCCTTTCCACTCAGAGGTTGGCCATCATCAGAATAATCCTCACCCTGCAGGCCGCAGCCCGGAACAAACCTGTAGAACTGCACTCGTACCAATCAAATAGATTTCGAAACCATGAAGTGTGGTGTCTTCCACCAATCTTCTTCCCTTGGATTATCAATTGAGTAATCGTGCATTTTTTGTTCCTCATTAAATGACCAAGGCAATGTAGTTTTCTTCTTTTTTAAGCTAGTTCAATTCTTGGTCACTTGGTGAAGAACTTCTAAATTGGTTTGTCTGTCCAGGGTTGAAGATGGACCTATATATTCACAAATCAAATGCTGCAATCTTCCATACAAATTTAGTTTGCAGGTTTAAATGCCGTACAGAAGAATAGGCAAAACATAACAAACCATTCTACCCGTCTCAGAACAGACATCGTTTAGTGAGACAGATAACATACACGTGCATGTAGATGTATGAAATGAAATTTTCAATAAATGCCAGCAATGAAATGATAAATAGTGATAAAAAGAAACCATGCTGTAATAATCATTAAAAATCACATGTTTCGACTTCTCCTTCTTGATGTTCTCCCTGATGGTCCTGCCGATCCAGCTGTTCCCCTTGAGGCAGCGTCCCCGCACCACCCCATTGGTCACAGTGCCCCCGCACACGCCTGAGCCGCCTAGCACCATCCCGCAAGATACGACCGAACCATCCTCCGTGTTGTTGTTCAGGAGGCAGCTTGCGAACAGCGGGTTGTCACCGCTGTCATCGTCCAGCAAGATGGCGCCACTCTTTTTCAAATTGCCGACTTTGTCGCGTTTTGTCTTTTCGGCAGTTATTAACCTGGAAATAATTAAACAATGTTGTAAAGGAGCATTATTATTACTATTTTGAAAAAACGAAAGACATATTGCCAGGTTATGAATAACTTGGCAATATATGAATTCCTCCTATTATTATCATCATAAGCGGAAAATCGAAGCAGAATGTAGAATCACCTCCCGAAATTATTGCATTCTACTCGGACTACCTTGTATATTGGATCAATGAATACCAATAAGTGTTTGTTAAGAGTTTTATTGCATTGGGCATGCGACTGGTTCAAGAGATAGCAAAAGATGACAATCTTCAGAGACTCCAGAGAATTAGCATGTAGAATCACCACACAAAGTTACTGCATTTTACCGCCGGACACGTATGTTTACAAAATTCATATAATATTGAACTATCCTACAAACCCAGCCATATCTTCAATCTCAAGCGATCCCGTTGATACTGAGGTCTTGACCTGCTTCCGTTTCTTCACCGCTGACTTCTTCATGGTGTCTTCACCGTCAGCTCCCCCCCAGTCTTCTGCCGGCTCCAGTTCTTTAGGTTGTTCCGGCTCCTCCTCCTCTTCCTCGTGGGGCTCCGCAAACAGCTTCTCCACGATGATGAAGAGCAGCAGCCCGAAGAGTACATAGAGACCGCATTTTATGGACACATGATCGTTTCCTGGAAATTACGAGAAGTTTATAGTATGAGATTAAGGAAATCTGTCCGGACAATAACTACCCGTTTTAACTGAATATAGTAAATTCATAATAATGTCCAGGGGAACTAAATGTTGAAAAAAAGTATAGTAAGTTTGACGATTCCCGTGGTCAAGCGGTTAAAATACTTGACTTCGGGTTCAGAGGATGCAGGTTGAAAACCCTGATATAATCACATTAAAATAAAACAAAATAATATGTAGTATATTTGCAGCACATTCCAGAGTGGTAGAAACTTTCAGTATCGCCCTGGTGAAAGACCACCATTCAGAATCGAAACGTTGCTTGAAATGGCTTTAGCCGTGTTTGGTGATCAAATCTGAATAGCCAGGTCCTTCCCTATCTTCCTCTTTTCCATCTCCTTCCCTTCACCACTACTTTCAGCCTCACAACTTACCCCCAATTGGAGATGCCATAGTCTCACTGGCTCCAGACGGTTGGGAGTAGTTGGGGCTCTTATGCGGTACTCGCATAAAAAATTAGTAATAAGATAGACCTAAGAAAAAATATTTGTACATAATAATAACAAAGCATTTATATAGTGCAGTTATGTGTTATTTCACTTCAAGTGCACTTTACTATAAATAAACATTAAAAAATGATTAGCTAACTCCATTCAATGGTATTCCTACAGTGCTCCTTAACTCCATTCAGTGGTATTCCTACAGTGCTCCTTAACTCCATTCAGTGGTATTCCTACAGTGCTCCTTACCTCCATTCAGTGGTATTCCTACAGTGCTCCTTAACTCCATTCAGTGATATTCCTACAGTGCTCCTTAACTCCATTCAGTGGTATTCCTACAGTGCTCCTTAACTCCATTCAGTGGTATTCCTACAGTGCTCCTTAACTCCATTCAGTGGTATTCCTACAGTGCTCCTTAACTCCATTCAGTGGTATTCCTACAGTGCTCCTTAACTCCATTCAGTGGTATTCCTACAGTGCTCCTTAACTCCATTCAGTGGTATTCCTACAGTGCTCCTTAACTCCATTCAGTGGTATTCCTACAGTGCTCCTTAACTTCATTCAGTGGTATTCCTACAGTGCTCCTTAACTCCATTCAATGGTATTCCTACAGTGCTCCTTAACTCCATTCAGTGGTATTCCTACAGTGATCCTTTTATATTCTATTTATACGTTCTTAACATATTACATACATTCTTGCTTATTCTCATGTAATAAAATTACAAAATATTATACTGTATATACCTGGCTATACAAAAAGAACACATTCACTATTGTATACTGCAAATATAGTAACATTTTAAGACAGGAGTCGGGTTATGTTCAACAATAACAGACTTTACATAAAATAATAAAATAAATACGGAGGAAACCGAAACCAAACAACTACCAGAGGCTTGAGAAAGTGGCTTTTTACAATAAATTGAAGAGAAATTAAAAAATTTTAAATAAAAAATTTTTTAAAGCCCGTTTAAATTCAGTCAATTTCTGGATATTAGTAAGAGCTGATTGCAAATGAGAGGGCCATTTACACGAAAAGAGCCATCAAAGAGTGATTGGTGGTGAAGTGATTTGTCACAAACAGCGCTATACAAATTATCACAATTATTATTCATTGCAAAATGACATTATTTTAGAGGAGTCATGGCTCCAAATGTAAATTTAATAAAAAGTGTGAGGATATTCATTCACCTATGTAGTTTCGAGGCGACGCTATATATATAAAAAATATTACATTCTACAAAAATAAACAAAGCAATATACTAGACTCCAAGCCGCCTTCACTCACATCCGACCTACCCACCGCTTTTAAAGAGAACATGCGGGAATGGATCGAATAATGGGTTTGACTAAAGGAAAGGACGGTCAAACGACCGAGCCCTTCGACGCAATGGCTTCAGTTAGTACTGGGCAAACCAATCGTGTGGGGCGACCGGAGTGCGGGTCGTGCTCGAGGCTCGGTGTCCATTTAACCGAACCGCGAGCCTAACGCGAGCATGTTCGTCGCCTTCATATACGACCGGATGGGTTCGCGAACCAGTGCAAACAACGAATAGGGCACAGCGTTTCATCCTTTACAGCCTGCACGCCACTGGAATACAGGTATTACGAGCTAACGCTGAAATCACTTTTGAAGTTTATTACTATTTATGGATTTGACATTTTCTGAATAGAATTATTGTTACTGATATATCTGAATAAGTGATTGTGATTATCAAACAGATTATGTCAAAGATGATAATTAATGTAATTGAATGGTGTTATCGAGAGTATCAAGTGCAGCAAATACTTAACTTGGGTCATGTCAAGAGTCAGAATTACAGAAGAGTGTTTAGGAGATGATATTATATATGAATGTCAATGAAACAAGGAGTGTATGAAAAGATAGAATTGTATGGCATTTCATCCTCTCTAAGTATACCTTTATATTATTTTTTTATGTGAATGCAGCACATGAGTCTCCCAACTGTCCGGAGCCAGTTGAACTATGGTATCCCCAATTGGGGTACGCTTAAGGAAGTGGTAAAGGGAAGGAGACGGAAAGAGGAAGGTTGGGAAGTGCCTGGCTATTCAGATTTGATCGCTAAACATGGTTAAAGCCATTTCAAGTGACATTTCCATTCTGAATGATGGTATTTCAACAGGGCAACACTGAGAGTATGGCATGAAAGGCAACAGATGAAGGTAGTTGTGCTGTGTGATGCCATGAATTTTATCCATGGAGTCCACTGACGACACTTTGGCTGTCATTGGTCTATTGTTAGCTAATAAAAAAAGGTTGGAGGGCAGAAAACAACATACTGTTCAGTGTAATAAAACAGAATGAATTCACATATAATTTTATTGAATTAAAATTAGCTCTGAAAGACTGGCACAATTATTTGCAATCAACGAAGAATTTTATTTGGAGCTTCTATCATTAGTCACGCCGTTGATTAAAAATTTCTCGACAACATTGAAAAATAAAACTTTTTACGAAGCTTGTGCAAGTCAGGAAACTTGTGCAAGATTCGTCCTGCGCACGCTCAAATATACTTGTGTAAGTCTCATCTCAAATATACTTGAATGTGTACAGCCGGCCTCATACGCACGCGCAAATATACTTGTGCAACTCTTCAGCTCAAATATACAGTTACGTGCATGGCCGGCCTTACTTTGTCCCCTTTTTTTATGTGATACTCCACAAGAGTCCCAACTGTATAAATAGCTTCGCAAATTCACTTCAAACTGGTTTAGACTTGTTTTGGAACATCCGCCCACAGCCCTCTCTTACTCCGCAGTAGTCCTAGGATACCAGGTGCATAGTGACGTTTATCATAATCTTTAAATAATGTCATTGTCACGGTTATATCGGACGTGTTGGCGTTTAATTTAAATGTATTTTGAGTTTTAAGTTTTATAATTTATCTGTAACTTTTCTTTGCCCTGTTACCACCCGGAGTTTAATCCAATTGAAAATATATGGCAGATCTCGGACGTGAAAAACAAGAAACTTGTTGTAGACCCTACTACTAAATTGCCAGGGTTCTCTCTCCCTCGGAAGACGTGGACCTCATTAAATTGCATCCGGTGCAGTCACAGTCGTTGTGCGTATATGATACATAAATGGGGCCTAAAGGATTCTGAACTTTGTGATTGTGGACATATTCAAAGAAAAGAACACATCGTATAAGAATGTCACCATCAGTTTCCCAATGACACATCTGTACCGAACCAAGTAACTCTCGATGCCGTCGACTGGCTGAATAATCTCAGCATCCCACCAAGACCTCCGTCAACTCTTCTCCATCATGTGAAGAAGAAGATTGAAAATATTTGGTCTATGATAAAAGGATAGTCGGTAAAAAAATGTGTCTCTTGATATGGAAAGCATAATAACAGTAGCAAAGGAAAAAATATCTGCAATCACTATACAAGAATGAGAAAATATATGTCGTCATGCAGAGAAGGAGGAAAGTAATTATAAAGGATGTTATGTGGCTATAGATTAATGTTATTCACCCAGGCGAATCGAAAGGGGTGATACCAGCGACAAAATGACAGACAGCGATTAATGTCATATGTGGTTTGTTTGCATCCAAATATTGAAAAGGTAAATAATCTTCTTTTTTTTATCCATCCGGTGCACAAGCAATAATCTCTTTATTCTGATTTATCTGTACATACCTTCTCCCTGACTATGCTGCAGGGCATACTGCCACGCCTCTGGCAGTAAATGGAGGAAGACATCTCCCAGGAGGGCGCCTACCGCGAAACTGAGCAGTACTTTGAGGAATGGTGAATTTGCTGAAAAGAGAAAACAAATATTAAATATCCGGTATAAATAATAAATATGAAGTATCCACTGTTGCCTGGGGTTATGAATAGTTTAGAGTAAAGTTTTGAGGTTGTGAATTTTAATAAACTGAGTATTGTCGTGGAAACAATTTTTTTAAGGAATAAAAATATGTTTTATTTTCATAGAAAACAATTACTTTGTGGTTTGACATATTTATTAAATAAAATAAACACTTTGTTTTAAATCACTAAGTTATTTTTAAAAAATCAACACCAACCGGTGACGCTCATTTGCTGCTTCAGAAACCAGATTACAATATATATATATAGCTTGGAATTATTTAATACATATTAATTATTTAGCCACTACAAAGCGTCATTACTATGGTGTTGAAATGTGTTCTTCATATTCAAATGTTTTGGCATATTTTCGTTCATTTTGACAGTTCATTTTGAAGAAACAAGGCAAATCCATGATACATAATTAATTTCTATACGTTTTATTTTATTTATAATTTTGATCTGTGAATTTAATTTTGATGTTGTTTTTTTTATTATTATTTATCTAACATCTAATACATGGTTATTTTGATACATAAAATTTTAAAAACATCTTTCCATGTTTCTTCCTTGCAAAGCGTTAAATAATAAAATTAAAATCTAAACATAAAATGTAGAATCAGCTCCTTTCGGAAAGTACCACTAATTTCTGAACACCGTTTCATATGCACTAGCACAATTGTGTTTGTTTAAACATACTGTGATTTTTCTGTCAGCCATCTTTGTGTTGCCATTTAAAACAATCGCAGGGCCCTCATTTTTTGTCTACTATTAAATGTCAGACTGTATGTAATATGAAATTATTTATTTTTTGTGGCACTAGATATTTTGACAGTCTCGAAAGTTTATAATATTATAGTACAATCTGTATGTATATATTTGTCATTTAATAAGTTAACAACAATAAAAACGGGGAGAAATCAGCAAACCTTAATGTCTCAAATCAATGTCAAATCATTATCGGGACATTGTATCACACGTACAGATTATCGCCGCGCACTCCAAGCGAGACAATATCTAGACATGTTTTTATAAATTCTTATATTATGTTATCACTTTAATAACGTAATAATACTAATAATGATTACGATTTATTATTATTTTTATTGGCGGCTCGAAATGTGAAAATATCTTGATTGGAAAAATAAAGTGGATATCGCACAAAAGTCCCAACTACCCGGGGGCAGCGTGACAAAGCGTTCAAGCCCCGCCAAAATGCTCGAAATCTGGTACGGGGTACACGCATGACGTCATACGTACGTAGTTTCGTCGGTTTACAGTGAGGCCAATCCCACACGAGTTGGTGTGAAATCGAAAGATTCCAAAATAAATAATAAACCAAAATTAGTCATTTTTAAATAACGATTCATTAATTCTAAGTATAATTATCTTCTTCTTCTATTATATAAAGAAGTATGTCCCGAGCGGGCGGTGTTTATCTGTTTGTCTGTTTTGAATACAAATTTACAGTGAGCTTGAATAAATTTTGCACACTTGACCTTCAAAACAAGACGAAGGTCACTGTCTACACGAGATTTCGAAAAACCACCCCAATCCTCCTTCCCCACCCCTTAAAGAAAAATGTTGGTACTTTTTGATGAAATGTTGCACACTTGACGTTCAAAATAAGAGGAAAATTACTGGGTAGAGGTAGGGGTAGGTGTAACACATCATACCCATTCGCAACCCCGGGCAACGCCGGGTACTTATAATAAAACTTATATATTCAGAGTCAGCGTTTGTCGATTTATATATGTAAATAAATAATAATATTTATTTTTTAATTCATAATATTTTTCGCTAAAGTTCCTTATGCCGTGAGGCTGAAGGGAGTGGGGATGAGAAGGAGATGGGGAAAGGAGAGGCTGGGTAGTAACTGACTATTCAAATCTGATCACCAACACGGCTAAAGTAATTTCAAGCATGGTGGTCGATTCCGAATGTCCGTCTATCACCAGGGCGATACTGGGAGTATCTGCCACGAAATAATCGCAGTCTCCACTGTAAGTTAATCACTGACGTCCGAATTGATTGTGAAGCCAATAATTTATTAAACGACTTTTAAATTCTATAAGAGAGCGGTGACGCTATTTTTTCTATGAAAGGACAAGGCCACAAAACTAGTTGTTTTTGTATCTAGATGGATTTTGTTTACTGCCGAAACCAGAAGCACAAATTCAGAGATGATAGGTAATTATTGGGAAAATAGGGAAGGATAGTGATAAGAATTTTTTTTCTTATTGAAAAAACGATACGCGTCTTGCCTTATTTACACATTAAAATGTAAATATCAAAGCTACATAGCTCACGATGGAAATGAGCCTGCGAGATCAAAACAGTTGCGATGGCTTAGAAACTACGGGTAGAAAAGGCATTGCAAATTTCATGACTCTAGATCTCACTATTCAAGAGTTTTAAAAGGTACAAACAGACAATTACCAGATGTCCTGGGTGTATCCCAGCTGCAATCGTTATCTTTTCTTTTCTGTGTCTTTTCGGTTTCGTGTTTCAATTTGGAAGTTGTTATCTTCAATGATTAAAAACAATTATCTATTTATATATATAAAACATATATTTAAGTTTGTTTGTTTGTTTGTTTATCCTCGATTTTCTCAAAAATCACTGGAGCGGTTTAGCAACCCCAGCAACCCAACCCCAACTGGCAACCCCAGGCGCCCCAACCCCCCAACCCCTAATTGATTGTGATGTATCATTATCATGATTTACTTTTTCTGATTAAAATAATTTAATTTTGAATTATATTTTTATATGGTTAGAACTTGTTTATATAATAATATTATCGTATCGCAAAGAGCAGCTTACCTTCGATATTCTAGATTATATAAAATATATATATATATATATATCTAAGTGGTTAGATATATTTAATTTTCAAATATTAGGCATTATAAATACAAACACCCTCCCAATACATCCTCATATATTACTTGTTCATAAGTTTTTTTGTTGTTTTATTGTTCTCATCAACGAATTATACTTTTTCTTTTTTTACTTTTCTTTCCTTCTGTCGGTATTGTTGTTTTTATTAAACAAGTTTTGAAGATAAAACATTTACAACTTTTTGTGGAAATACTTGGTATCTCACGCAAGATCAGTAGAACAAAACAAATAATAAAATCTACTGAGAACGTGCTTCAAACGAATGTCACAATTGTGAAATTAATCACATTTGAATGGGATTTTAAGATAAGTTTTCTTAGTATTTGATACAGATATTTTGTACACTTATTTAAAAAATTCATTTTTTATGAAATATGGCTATCAATTTATTCATTGAGCTAAAATGATTTTTTTCCGATTTATTACTAATTTTTAATATGCATATTTTAATAACTGCAGAGTCCAGTAAAAAGGGTTCAGATAGCTGCTGCAGGACGCATTCGTAACCCGTAAGAGAGACTCCTCTGAAAAAGGATAAAAATTAATATGTTAAAGGAGGGTTATAGGGTGCACAATAATAATAAAGAAAAAAGCATTATACCATTACTTCAAATACAAAATATAGAATATAGATATTTTTTGAGCTATTTCAACAGTAAATATTAAAAAACACGAATTAATATATGATATATAGTGATTACTTATTATTAATAATTGATTGTTGATAACAAAAAAAAAAATTGAGCCGAGATGATTGGAAATAGCAAGTCAGTCAGTAAAAATAACATGGTCTTTAACAAGTCCTTTGGACAGCATATCCTCGTGAATCCGCACATCCTTAATAACATTGTGGACAAATCTGCAATCAGACATACCGACGTCGTATTGGAGATCGGGCCAGGAACGGGTAATCTGACCCAGCTTCTCCTGGAAAGGGGAAAGAAAGTGGTGGCAGTAGAGCTGGATCCTCGAATGGTGGCCGAATTAACCAAGAGATTCAGGTATGGGGAATACGCCAACAAGTTCGTGTTAGTCCCTGGAGATGTATTAACGACTTAACTCCCCTTCTTTGACATATGCGTGGCCAACATTCCTTACCAAATCAGTTCCCCGCTTGTCTTCAAACTCCTGGCCCACAAACCTATATTCAGATGTGCAGTCCTTATGTTCCAAAAAGAGTTTGCTATGAGGCTTGTCGCAAAGCCTGGAACTGAGTTGTATTGTCGACTAAGTGCAAATGTTCAGCTCGTCGCCAAGGTATATATTTTTTTATTATATGTATTTATATATTTAAAACTCTTAGTGCGATCACCTGATGAAAGTTGCCAAAACTAATTTCAAGCCCCCTCCAAAAGTGGAGAGTTCAGTCGTAAGGATTTAACCGAAAAACCCAGCCCCTGACATCGACTACTTGGAATGGGACGGACTCTTGAGAATTTGTTTTTCAAGAAAAAATAAGCAATTAGGAGCGTTGTTCAAAAACAAGCAAGTCCTCGATCTGCTTGAAAGAAACGAAAGAAAAATGAACGAGCTTGGGGGTATAGCTTCCTCAAAAGGAGTGATTCCTTAAAACTTTGGGATCGACGGACACCTAATCATAGAAGAAAAAGAGAAGAACGACCCTGCCGAAATCGTTGAGTATGCGATGGACGAAGAGGATTCGGAAGACGATGCGATGGAAGTGGAGAAGACGGACAGGAATGTTTATAAATAAAGGATAATGGGCATTTTGACAGCATCGGACTACTTAACCAAAAGGGCGTCAAAATTAAGCGTTGATGAATTTCTGAAATTGCTACATATATTTAATAGTCAGGGGATTCATTTTAGATGATATTATCAGTATGTTTTTAAGAGAGGGATTAATATTTTCCATTATTATATATATATATATTATTGATTTCCAGAATTGTTTATTCTCTGATGTTTTGATAGATTGACAAAAAATACTGGGAGTTTATCTGATAAATAAAATAATATAATATTTATCTACTGATAATAAATTTATATTTTTGCAGAAAAAAAAACACTTAGATATCAAAAAATATATATAAAATAATTGTTTATCGTTAAAATAATATAGGGAGGAAATTTTATTAGATAAATCTCCTACAAATTTCCCAGATTTTGTCACTGTAATGATCAAACTTCATTTCAAAGACGAGTCCAAATAAAAGTTACTAGAGAAGAATCGGAAGCAGGTCGCATCCTTATTCGAGAGATAGAGATTATTCCTAAATTCAACAAAGCACCGTTGTGAGAGACTGGCTTCTGTTCACTCAGTTGTTAATTTATCAATTGTAAACACCTCGAAACAGTAATTTCCAAGGCTTAATTAAAGTACACAAAATGGAATCATAAAATAGCCTGAAGAAACATGGGGCGCTTCTCTTAAACTTGGTGGAATCGACCTGCCTAGTTTTTCCGCAAAAGATTTGGTTAATATCGTCTTATCTGTCCGAAAAACATTGGCAAAGCACAATCTTAAAAAAATGGATGCGAAACCGAGTCAAAGTAAAACTGGCCTCAACTAAATTCAATAAGTATTAGAGGAACTTAAATACTAATATCGGTCAGTTGTAGAAAGAGTTAAAATTTACGAGAATACCCTGAACGATTGTTATAATATTGTGGGCCCTCTGGTTAGCGGTCCAGCGCTTATTTCAGAGCCAATAACAAACTAGGAGGGTTTGTTGAAACTCAGCAAGCTGTAACAACTATTACTGTAAAAATACGAAGTAAAAGCAAACAAAAAAGATAGATAGATTGATTTATTTCCAGGTCCTAAAAAAAACAAGTCGGTGCTTCAGTCGACCCCGATCAAGCTGTTAGAAGATACATCTATTTTTCGAATCAGTAATTTCAGCGATTCCAACTCGGAGGCTGCGTTAAATATGCCACATTCCAAAACCCATTTCATGATGTTCCCATAAAAAACTCCTTCTAAAACAAAATAAACCTTATCAAAGAGCGAAGTCCAGAAAACTAGCGAGGAAGTAGGGCAAATGGAAAAAATTATTGAAGAGACCAAAGCTTTGAGAAAATTTGTGTAGATTCAACACGAAGACCACAAAGAAGTCATCATGGAGGAAGTGGAGCTGCGCCCAGAAGGCAGTTTTGAGAAGAGGAAATTTATACGGTCGATTAAGCGCAGGAGGTCTTTATCGAGTTTGAGTATCTGTAGTGAGAGCAAATTTGAGGATGTTCAAAAGTAAATCTGCAAAAGGGATCGAGACCTCTAAGAATTAAAGAATCAGACTATTGAGTAAAAGGACATTGACAACCTAGATGCCATCCAAAAAAGACTGAGAAAATTGGAAAGCAATGCAATGAGTAATCTGAGGCACTATCCAGCGCCGATGACCAAAGGAGTTCAGCTCGCTGAGCTGATCTCAGTCAGGGTCGAGTCCCCAAGAAAGAACACAAATATTATCAGATACAGTCAAAATAAAAACTTGAACTCAGAAATATGATTTGATTGATGTCCTATGCTTCCATATGTCTATAGCAAAAGATAAGATCTTCCTTTATATTTATCCTAAAAATTAATGCTGTTTTTAAATATAACCATAATAGTCGATTATTCTTATGATCAAATGATAAAATCAAATTTAAATTTGTACAAAAAATATTTCTCTATTTTTTTAACTATATATAAACATATATGGCCACAGCTATCAGCAAAATGATTCCCTTGGTCGAATATCCTCTTTTGCCTTCTGCAGAAGAATCCGAAATGTTGATCCGATAAAATAAGTAAGCCAGCGTGTCTCTTAGATTTTTATTGTTTGTTGCATAGAAAGTTACGCTTCGAGCTCGCCTGCATGCAATAAAAAAATTAATAGCTTCTCCTAAAAGTAAACTCTGTGGACCTTCTCTACGAAGAGGCAAAAACACAGAATTTCGAAGGCCATGAAGTTATTTCGAGGCTCAATATGGATAACAATCTTCTCAAGAACCAGATGGCGTCACTTCAAAAGAACTACGATTTACTACAAATGAGACGCGAGACAGAAGTAAAGGGCCAGGAAGGTGTTATTCTGCAAAAGAATGAAGGCGAAAGCTTTGGAAAGAATCAAACAACCCGCATCAGCTCGTTAGCTAACAGTCGTAAGCTGCCACTAGAACTCGAGAAGGAGATAGAAAGACTCTTAAGAAATACTGATTCCCTGGACATGCGCCTTGCTGAAGGAATGCGAACTCGAGATCACCCAACTTCCCAAAGCCCCACAGATATAATTAAACTGGCCAACCAAACTATTATAAACGCGACCGAAGCCCTCGATGATTTGAAGGAATCAGGGTAACAAGGATAAATATAAGAGAACAAACTGATAAAGGAGTTGACCCAACAAAATAGATAACTTCATAGCGAGATGGAGGAAGTATATCGCAAAAAGGCAGACATCTCCGCAGAAATGGCCTTTATCAAGCAGGAGAACCAAGAGCTCATGTCAAGAATCGACCACCAAAGGTCAAGAGCCGCAGCACAACAAAACGAATCCGTTACCTCAGAAAGGTCACAATCAGATTTGTGCGATCCGATGGAGCAGTCTCTTGCCCTCGATATTTTCACTCATGTGCGCCATCTCCTCGAAAAATTTATTGACAAGTACCTTTCCTCCTCTTTATATTTATATGTATAGACTGATTCAGTGCATCAATATGAAGGAAACTAAAACCAAAATGTAAGAACTCTATAACCTCCAAGGAGAGTACATTCGTGGTGAGGAAATACGGATAGAAATCGAGGCCGACTTGGAGGAGTTGGAAGTCGCATATAAGAGACAACTCTCTTCCAAAAAAAGTGAGGGGCTGCTCTTGGAGATGCGCAAAAAAATATAACAGCTGCGGATTCAGTTAGGGAATCACTGCTTCAGTCTTTCACAAGTCTCTCGGCAGCTCGACTCACGCTTCGAAGACCTCGCACATCACACTTTACTCCAGCAAAAATTCCAGACTTATGATAATGACGTCGAAAAGAGGAGAAATAAGGCTAAGCAGGATCTTGAACTGCACAAAATATCAGTTGACTATCCAGTTCCCAAATTTTAATCGGCATCCTATGATAATCATCTGTAATACACTGCACCAGAATCAGGCCTCCCACCTCGACATGACAGAATAAGTTTCCACCAGACTTAGTCTCCTGAAAGAATTTTGAATTATGCAGTGATAAAAGACAAAGAAGATCTGTAGAAGTTGTTCACGGACTCTCGCAGCCGTCTCTTTAACATACGTGGCTCTAATAAATATTCCTGAACAGAGTTAATTAAAAAAAAGAAACAAATCAAATGTAATTTGAATGTCGAGTGCTACATATCTCTTTTGCGAACATTTTCTCTTTTTATATGTATTGAATATGTAACGCGTAGTTACATGAGATTACTTATGTTAGTTCGTTTTTAAATTATATATTCAAAGGCTTTTTTAAAAATCAAAGTTTGGGACTCAAATGTCCAAATAGTTCACAAGAGCCCGAGTTTTAGGCTCTACGTCTCTCCCAGTTGCGGGATCATCGAGGTCCTGATAAGGTCTAGGTCTTCGAGGTATATAGTTGGGATTTTGAGAAAACTGCTGCCCTCTCATCCCTCCCCTATACATAAAGCCTCCCCTTGGTCCTCCTCTATTCCTAAATCTAATCATTGAAGCATTTGTATAATTTATTTTATATTACCTATCATCATAGCGGTTGCCGTAGTAATCATCCTTCATTGGAGCGAGAGGATAAGCTGTGATTTTCATAGGGTCGTTCATATAACAGTTTTCGATTGTTTTTTAGTGCAACTAGATAACAAAATTAATGTTAATGCAAAAATTGAACTTTACTTTTTTGTAGTCTTCTGGATGTTTTGAACTGATATGTTTGATCAGGTAATCAGTTGTCTGGAACTTTTTCACACAGTGTTTAGCCTTGCATTTCCAGGCTTATTTCGCTTCCTTTAATGTTTATTTGTCGTCATCAACGATTTTAGTCATCTCACTTTGGTAAATTCGTTCGTACTCGCCTTTTTCTTTGACCTTTTGGGACCGTTTCTCAGCTTCTTGCTGAGATTTTTTTAGTGTGTTACTAATATCAAAATTTTAATTATATTCAAAAGGAATTCTGAGATGGATCATGCCGAGTTTGTTGGCCAACCCTCGTTCATCATTGAACTGTTGTGCAGTAAAGTAGTCATAAGCATGCACTTTTCTGAGATACAGTTGATTGAGATCAAAAAGTGCATCTGGTGCGATGTTTGCTGTGCTGTCCTGATCGAGTAAAGGGTTACCTTCAATCGATTCCTCCTTATCGAGGGTGAGGATCAATGAACTTGTTGTCTTTAAATCTATTTCAATCCTGTTTTTCGGGTAATGCTTTAAGACTCGGATCTTCTTTTGCTTGGAATTGGATTTAGACACATAAAGATCGACTTCCTTGATGCTGATGCCTTTGAGCTCGACCATTGCCTTGTTGAAAGATTCTTCGTCTTTAAAAGTGATCCAGCAGTATCTCTGAAAATTATGTTTTTTCAAGGGTTCGGATAAGTGCATATAGCAAAATCCAGGCAATTTGGTAACTTGTTCTTTGATGTCTGCCTTGGAGATGAACCTCGGGATTCCTTTCACAAAGAACGTCAAGGCGTCAGTATCGAATCCGAAGAAAGGAGTATCTGCAATGTTGCTAAGATACTTGAGGATGACCTCAACTGAGTTCCCTCCTACATCTTATTCGTCTCCTGTTTCGGTAAGAGTCGGTAAAGTCTAATATTTAGATTAATTTTAAAAAAAATATATAAATAATATTTTACTTGCTATGTGATACTAAGGTTCAGATTCTCGTAAATTCCTTTTCGGTAGTTATCGAAGAAGAGTGCGGATCGTTTCCTCACCTCTTCTGTCCTGTCTTTTTCGGCAAAGTCCCTCAGTTAGGGGTCATATTTTTCAAGGAACCATGCGTCTCCCTAACTGCTATTGGCTAATCCTTCAACCCTCCACTCATCAAATAGGCTTTCATTTTTTTTCACCCAAAATTAATGAATGGAGAGAAGTCAAATTAAACCATTTTTTAAAAATAAACATATGTAATATGATGATGAGAATATAATACTTTGTGTTCAGTCAAGAAGATTTTGTTCTGCTTTCGCTGCCAGTCCGACCGATACTTGTCATAGCACTTTTTCAGTTTGTCAGGGTCGATTCGGTCAGTCTAGAAATTTGAATAATTTTTGTAGAAAATGAATTTAAAAAACCACGGTACCTGATTGGACATAAATGAGTTGAATGGCACAAGGTACCCGTCAAGTTCGGGAACCTTGATGATGTGTTTCTTGCTTCCGTAGCGATTCTTCGGACTGGGGCTCCTTCGGGGTCGTCTCGGCCGTTCTCGCTCACGGGATCGGCTCCGCGATTTATTGTCGGGTTTCTCGGGAGGTTCCTCGTGCTTTGAAGGTTCGCGGCTCGAGGATGAACTACGTTCGTCGTCGCTGTCACTAGTCATGATGTGATGTAAATAAAAATCTAAATATTGGGGACTTTGCCGTAAGTGTAAATATGACTTTTCATATACCTTAGTTTTTGTTATATGTTGGCAATTCCTCGATTATAATAAACAGACCATGTGCTAAACTAAAATAATAAATTTCTAAAAGAGTATAGGGAATAAGTCATTTATGAAGTATCTGCATATGTGTTAAAAAAATCAAATTTGTGAAGCATTTGATTTTTATTTCTGGAAACTGTGTCTCATCATTAATTTCTGATTCACTGCTTGTCGTATCAAGCTATTAATCAGAAAACTCAATCAGATAGATTAAATTTGAATTACTTTTTTTTAAGCAATAAAAAAATATAAAATATCAGGAATGCAGTAGGGAGAATTAACAATATTTCAACATTATTCGGTCTCTTCGACCGAATTAACACAAAGTTGAGAAGGAGCTGCTTGCTCAGTCTGCACTTTCTGCTGAGGTGTTGGTTATATGCTTTCCGATGCTGCAGGCAATTATCCGAGAGGTACTTATTGCTTTAGGGTTTAGATCTTACTGGGTGCGGGACTGGGCTGAGAGGGAAGAGAATCTTTCTTTTTATATAGCTTTTTTAAAAAATTCGTCTCGTTGTTGATGATTTCACTGTCTGCAACAAGGGAGGGGTCTGCGTTCTTGCAAATTTTTAGAAGGTTTCTTTCGAGTTGGACTATCATCGTCGCTATCGAAGCGCCAAGGAAATTCTTATTTTTGCGTTGGTTGGACTCAGCGCCGATCGCCCATAGCAATTCTTGATTTTGAAGTAGGAGTTTCTGAATTTCTTATGATGATAATGGTTTGGGCTTCGCTTTGAGTGTCTGGACTGGCTGTTATTGGTCCATATTTTTTTAGAGGATATCAAAAGATGATTAAGTGATAGGAAATAATGATTTTAGTCCTTAAATATTTAATTAAAAAAATGTCCTATATTA